>JABEVN020000381.1:0-32969 GCA_013146195.2 Codonopsis lanceolata | reverse complement strand
GTCGTTTTACGTTCCTCACGAATCTTGGGACTCCATTAAAGTCTAACTAGTATCATTGGTTCTAGTTCATAATTGAACCCATTCAAACAAATGCATCGTTCGAGTTACGCATTCTCGACTCACACATAAACCATCCAAGAAATAGCGATAATCTAGCACTAACCTCATTCAAGAGACTCAATTAGAGTCTTAAGCCAAAATCAATCTTATTACCAATTTGGTCTCACGGGTGATTCTCAGAGTTTCGAAATTGATATTCAATGAACACAAGAAAATATAGGAATTTATCCTAAGGTTCAAATAACAATTTTTATCATTAATTGACTTCATTTGGATTAAACTACAAAGTCCCCATTTTCTAGTTCGAGGTATAAATTCGGGATTCACAATATCGGGTTTCTAACCCAACAAAAATCAATCTTGAATCATGATAATTCTAATATACACAATAAAAACCCATTCGGTTTCAATCCTAACCAAAATCTATCAATATTCATGGAAACATATCAATTTGACATGTATAACAACAATAAATCACAAGAAACAAGTTTCTATCAATCTATCATCAAGGTACTTGCTTGTAGAGAGAGAAACTAGGGCTTAGTAACGTACCTCAATCGGGCCACAAACTTCTAGGATGTGGAAAACAAACCGAGGGGAAAGACTCTACTCGGCGAGGGCTTCACGATGGCGGTCACGGCTCGACAATCCGATGGCCGGAACTCCGGGAATCGGCAATTCTCCTTTGGGAGCTCCTCCTCCCTCTCTCTAAACTCACGGTTGAATGGTGAAAATGAGAGGAAGAGGATGAATTGGGGTTATAAAGGGTGAGGATTACCAAGCTACCCTTCCAAGCCGTGGACTAGGCAAAGGGAGGGTTTAAAATGGGGGGTAGAATAGGCTTTTCACGCCAAAATCAAACAGGGGAAAGAAATCCGTAGCTGTTCTGCAGGTGAGGCGGGCGCCTCACCATGCTCCATCTTGCCGCCTCACTCCTACCCCTTGGTTGCTCGGTATCGAGGCGGGCGCCTCAATCCATCCCATGCGGCCTTCGGCTCCGAACCTCCAAAACTTGGTCTAAACTTGATCTAAATGATCCCAAACTTATGGGCAATCATTCTAAGGTCTAACCCTACTCAAAACGAGCCTAAACACACCCGAACAACTCCCTGAACAAGATAGAACAAGGCGCGAACCACGCCGACGAATGATCAACGAATCAAACTACAATCAAACACCATTCAAACTAGGATAACTTGGATATGAAAGAGACTCGTTTCAACATGGTTAAGACCTGAATATTAAGCCAAGAACTCGACGAACACTTAAGAGCATCGAAATAGGAGCAAATACGAGCAACGAGGGGAATCGCCCTGAGGCCAAAGTCCACAACACAACTGGTGATTCAACAAACAAGCGTACGCGATTCTAAATATGTTAAGACCTTCAAGAATGACTTAAGAGCACAATCGAGGTCTCATGAAAGCACTACGCGAGAAAACTCTAAGCCGGGTCAAGTAACGAACAGCGTCGGTATGCGACTTGTAACTTTAACTAGTTAAGGTCTATGGAACATACGGAACTAATGTATTGGCTCTTATATAGCCTTCCTGTATAACTCGGGTTCTACCTCAAATCAAGTAGGCGGTTACGATTGAACGACACGCAATGCGAGGTCAATTACACAAGGTTCTGGGTCTTACATCCTCACCTCCTTAAAAGAATTAGTCACGAATTCACAATCCTACGATCGCCAAAGTTCAATACTATAGCTTACGATGAAGTCAAGGAAACCACCTTAATGTGCCTCAAAACACGAGGGAAAGAAATACTTAATTATCCTCTCCAATCAATTCCAAAGTCGAGTCATCTTGACTCTTAACGGGGTTCAAGGACATTATCAAGGCTTACGGAGTTCCAACAAACGTGGACATTGAGGTGAAAATTCCTCTTTATCAACTAATCAAGTAATTCTTAAGCAGGTGCAATAGTTGCGCCGAATTAACAAACATCCCAACAAAGAGTTTTCCGGGCTAATAAAGTTATTCCGGTCACGACACGAATCTCGAGGGTCTAACGCCCTTACACTAAAATCAAGTAGAACGGTAACTCATTTGATCACGTCACAAGTTCATTTCATTCATGGCATGATTTCAATATACATGTTGCACATATTTGCACAAGCAGAACAAGATGTCACTTTCAATTTATTCCATTTGGTAACGGGTTCGGTCAATTCCTATATCATATAATACCGTTCTAGTTCTCCGACGAAGACCTCTTGATAATCAAGTCAGGGGCCCTCTGAAGTGACTTCAAAAGCTTTCGTCGTTTAGGATGCGAGGGGGTTGCAAATCACATCATAGCATCCTTCATCAAGGTCTCATGCACATATAATATAATCACATACATGCATGGCAATCAATATCATGTACATAGCATATTAATCTATTATGCAGGTATACCAAGTATGGAATATTCATACACTTAACAATCTATTTACGATAGATAAAACATGTTACACCACGTTAATACTCTTATTAACGTATTAGGCTTAGCAACAAGTAAACACAATAACTTATGCATCCCTAGGTAGCAATTGGTTACTAACTAGAAGACTTGACCACTATGGGTCAAGCGATTGTCTTGGTTGACAACTAATTCAAATTAGAAATCGGGGTCTGCTTGGGTTACTCATCAAGTCTCATTATGGAGTCAGGACAATATTCTCTCTATCGGAGCAGTCCTCTCTATACCAGGAAATGTAGTTATCGGGAGAGAATATTCAATTCTGCAATACTAAACAATGCAGGGACTCGTGGTCAGGTACCGTCATATCTATATATACTCACATGGCGATTTGGAATACAACACGCATTACGGGGCTTATCCACTTAGTTCAAGAAACATATAACAACGATCAAAGACATTAGGAACTGCGGCGATCACTCTTGGAATCGACAACTTGAGTTTATCGGATAACCCATACGGACAAGAAATGATAGTTCCACAAGGTAACATCATACTCGTGGTATGACTGCAACTTAAAGGCAATACAGGAAAAATATGAGGCTCATAAACACAAACTTGCATTTACGGCAATCTAGACCGACAGAACTTAGTAATCCAAGTCCTATAATTGTACAAGAGAACATGCCGATAAGGCACAAATCAGAACGCTCATCGGAAAATACTCGACGACACACCAAACCCAATCTAGGCCATGGATCCTATCCTGGCTTATAGCTAACAAAAGCTCTGATACCAAGCGTGACGACCCGACCGGATTAGGAAGCGGAATCCCAAGGTCACGCCGCAAGGACAAGGCAAGAAGGAGGACAAGCACTTATAAAATAAGTAGTGCGAGTCGGACAATCGAGCTAACAAGCTCTAAACAAGAACAAGAATACGTACTAAAATACGTATAAGAAAATTTCGAAGATGCGGAAGCGACAAGGAAAGGTAGTTCCGAACTATGAAGCTCGAAACCAAGGCCAAAGATACCAAGAGAGACATAAATCTCAAGAAGGAAAGAAAAAAAACTCGTGCAACATTGCAGCCATTTGGACAAACCATCGGCACTCAGTGCCGGCGTTCAACAAGGAACCCAACCTCGATAAAAGCATTTACCCACGGCTAAAGCATACCGGGTTAACCAACAATAATAAGTAATAACTAGGATAGAGAAAAGCCCAACAGCTACTGCAGGTGCAGGATACAACCAATATAAAAACCAAGGACTATGAGCAACGACACAACACGTCGGCCCAAAGGAGAACCAAATCAAAACCCAAGCTTTCTACCGATCAGTAAAGTCTAAATAACCTTACAATACAACGAACTCACAAGAATATAATATTATGAAATACAAGTCAAGGATGCTAGAAGAGATAGGAAGTCCTACAAGCTATTAACTCGGAAACTTGACTATTACAATCACGACACACGAACTAAGCTCGAGCCTATCGATCAAGCGTGATGTCTCGCTAGCGGTCACGCACTATACGCCCTCAATCCGACTCTGAACCGCAACTAGAAACAAAGTGCGGGATGAGTCATAATGACCCGATGCGTTACTACTAAACAATAAGACATAATTTAAATATTGCGGTAAGAGGAGATGATATCGTTATACTGCGAAGACCCAATAAGTCGGGTTATCTTGAATGAAATCCGGTCCTTTACCGAGACTACCAAGATGAATCGGGGTGAATTCACTGTTCTAAGCAGATCAAACAAGTCGGGAAGCAAGGCACAAGAATAATCATGATGATGGATGTATATCTATTAGTAGGACATCCCAAGCCTCTCATAGAATGATTAAATAGAAGTATGCATATTTATAAATATACATATACCAAGTCCCTCATAGGATTATCAAGTATGGTATGTAAATTCGTTTATGTACCAAGCAATTCATTCATGGAAGTTTATCATGTACGGATAATTCAATGAATGAAGACAACGAGGATAAATCAAGTAAGGGTATGTATATCTACATACATATACATATCTTGCAGTAATGGAAATCAAGTAGGAGTATACATATCTACGAATATCGCCTCATACAATTCACGAGGCCTATCACGAAAGTCAAGCGATCAAGAGCAAGTATATATATAAGCATTTAGTTTACATATTCGATGATAGCACTTTGTTTTCACAAATGCTAGAAGAAATCACGTATAAGAGGATAGGATAAAATCGGTGCCACCATGTAGCTCTGCAAGATAAAGCATTGAGGCGTCTTTGTCGCACGTCGAGATGGTACATCGACCGGGATAGTATTATTCCAAGCGCCCATAATGGTTACACAAGGTACTCTTCTCCAAAGTGATCAAGATTGGAGGGGTTTGCCCGTTTCTGGTTCGGCAACTCATCACTATCACGAATCTCATGATTCGTAAGGTAATGAATTGTCAACCAGGGAAGACAAGTCAGGACAAGACAAGGCAGTATGCCGGGCAAGGCAGGGCAAGTCAAGGCGAGGTAAGACAAGCAAGGCGAGGCAAGACAATGCAGGACAAGTCGGGACAAGACAGGGCAAGACAGGCAAGGCAAGGCAAGACAAGGCAAGACAATGCAGGACAAGTCGGGGACAAGGCAGGGACAAGGCAGGCAAGGCAAGGCAAGACAATGCGGGACAAGTATGCCAATTTGGACTTATCGGGAAAACAAGTAATATTTACTTATTTAAGAAATCAAGCAAGGGCGAGCACGGTAATAGCGGTCTCATTCAAGTCGGTGGGCATGTTATTCTTTTGACTAGTAATTAGGCGTGAGCATGAATTAAATTAAGAATCTCGAAACTAGTATTCTAGTTAAGCAGTTTCAAGCGTTGTAGGGGTTTATCGTGGAGTCGGTATTGTTAAACGACCCACTAGCATCGACTCCGTCGAGTCATTTCTATAATTCCAGTCAAATAGAGTTTGCACACTATATGTGTCCTAAGACTCCTTTCTAGGTTCTTGTTCACGGCAGGGTTAAGTTCTCGTTCCATTTAGGAACCTTAGTTCAAATTTACTAAGTCAAGTATAAAAGGCAGAAACCTAAGTTGTTTATTGTCCAACTAAGCTTAGATCAAGTTCAAGTTCGAAATTCCATTTGTTACTAGAATCATAATTCGAAGCACGTTGATACTCAATAGGAAGATGATTATGAAGATAAGACACACAATATGCTTAAAGGTCATAACCTCAAGTAGACATAGAAGTTCATGCATCATTCACTGAAACCAATCTTATCAAGCTCAGTTCTATAGAATCATAAGATATATAACATTATAAAATCCTCTCGAGGTTTCCAAGAAACTAAAGATCAAGCATGCACATGAAGGGCAGAAGCCTTAAGACAACCCAAGATTCATCAATTAATTATGTGATGGTACTTCATAAGTCCATCACCACGCACATGACTTGGATGACCATTCGGTCGGCTACTGACAACTTTAGATTCCCATCGTAGAACTAAGGCATGCGATTCAAACATCCTTCTAAGGGAGAATTGTCACGTTTTACGTTCCTCGAATCTTGGGACTTCCATTAAAAGTCTAACTAGTATCATTGGTTCTAGTTCATAATTGAACCCATTCAAGCCGATGCAATGTTCGAGTTACGCATTCTCGACTCACACATAAACCATCCAAGAAATAGCGATAATCTCGCACTTAACCTCATTCAAGAGACTCAATTAGAGTCTTAAGCCAAAATCAATCTTATTACCAATTTGGTCTCACCCGGGTGATTCTCAGAGTTTCGAAATTGATATTCAATGAACACAAGAAAATATAGGAATTTATCCTAAGGTTCAAATAACAATTTTTATCATTAATTGACTTCATTTGGATTAAACTACAAAGTCCCCATTTTCTAGTTCGAGGTATAAATTCGGGATTCACAATTTATCCGGGTTTCTAACCCAACAAAAATCAATCTTGAATCATGATAATTCTAATATACACAATAAACCCATTAGGTTTCAATCCTAACCAAAATCTATCAATATTCATGGAAACATATCAATTTGACATGTATAACAACAATAAATCACAAGGAAACAAGTTTCTATCAATCTATCATCAAGGTACTTGTAGAGAGAGAAACTAGGGCTTAGGTAACGTACCTCAATCGAGACACAAACTTCTAGGATGTGGAAAACAAGCCGAGGGAAAGACTCTACTCGGCGAGGGCTTCGCGATGGCGGTCACGGCTCGACAATCCGATGGCCGGAACTCAGGAATCGGCAATTCTCCATGGGAGCTCCCTCCTCTCTCTCTCTAAACTCACGGTTGAATGGTGAAAATGAGAGAGGAAGAGGATGAATTGGGGTTATAAAGGGTGAGGATTACCAAGCTACCCTTCCAAGGCGTGGACTAGGCAAAGGGAGGGTTTAAAATGGGGGTAGAATAGGCTTTTCACGCCAAAAATCAAAAGCAGGGAAAGAAATCCGTAGGCATTGCAGGTGAGGCGGGCGCCTCACCATGCTCCCATGCGCCTCACTCTACCTGCACAAGGTTGCTCTCAGTATCTGAGGCGGGCGCCTCAATCCATCCCATGCGGCCGCCTCGGCTCCTGAACCTCCAAAACTTGGTCTAAACTTGATCTAAATGATCCCAAACTTATGGGCAATCATTCTAAGGTCTAACCCTACTCAAAAGCAGTCGGAAACACGCCCGAACAACTCCTGAACAAGATAGAACAAGGCGCGAATCACGCGACGAATGATCAACGAATCAAACTACAATCAAACACCATTTCAAACTAGGATAACTTGGATATGAAAGAGACTTCGTTTCAACATGGTTAAGACCTGAATATTAAGCCAAGAACTCGGCGAACACTTCGACAGCGAAATAGGAGCAAATACGAGCAACGAGGGGAATCGCGAGGCCAAAGTCAACACGATCGAACCGGTGATTCAACAAACAAGCGTGCGCGATTCTAAACATGTTAAGACCTTCAAGAATGACTTAAGAGTACAATCGAGGTCTCATGAAAGCACTACGCGAGAAAACTCTAAAGCGAGTCAAGTAACGAGCGGCGTCGGTATGCGACTTGTAACTTTAACTAGTTAAGGTCTATGGAACATACGGAACTAATGTATTGGCTCTTATATAGCCTTCTGTATAACTCAAGGTTCTTACTTCTCTTAAAATTCTCGTGACCAAGTAGGCTATTGAAGTTAACAAGCAAGCTCAAGATATATTTCTAATAATTGAGGTGTCTCAATTGGACACAACCCAAATGGTTTCAACTCTTTATCATTTTATTGGCCTTATAACGACTCCGCTGAGTCTTACTAACACATTTCATTCTTTTGTGTTTCATAAATCCACACCGTAATAATTCATTAAAGTTTACAACCAAATCCCAATAGTCGGGCTTAATTCCCAACATAAAAAATCCAAGTCATCATAATTATAAACAAGCTAAAGACGAAATCCAATCGTCGGATTTCAACCCAAGTTCAAGCACTGCTAAGCATAATGGTACGAGTTCATTAAACCCACATAATCCCAACAAAACACTTCCAAGATGAGCCATCAAGCTCGAACAGGAATGTAAAGCCATAACGGCGATACGGAATAATAAAAACAACAACACCTGCGGAAGCGAATCATAAGTGGGACCAAAGCATATAATTAAAAACTAATGAATACAAGGCTGAGAGACGACGATCTCTCGACAAATCTACGACGCACGTGACGCAACATTGCGCACGGGCGACAAACCATCGGCTAACCTAAGGCCGGCGAATCAACAAAATACCAACCTGATAAACAACCACTCAACGGCTACAACATGCCGGAGGAACAAATCAAGTAAACAAATAAGATATTTAAATTCTAACAATTAAACCCAAGTCTCACGACTAACGTCGTCGGAGATGACAATACCAACAATACTAGAATGAGTGAGCTAAAGCATGCTCGGAATAAAAAAAGGAACAACTCATAAGAGATACAACAGCTCGACCAAACAAGTCGGCTACCAAAATAATACGATAACAAAATACTAACATAATCTACCCAAGTAAAGTCTACATAACTTTACATTCGTGTCTCACAGATACATAATAACATAATAATAATAAATCCAAGCTTAAAGCCCGGAAGACCACCTTCTAGAAATCACTATCCGAAGCTGCCACGCGTACTAACGAGCTTACTGCAAAAACTAAGGAAAACAAACACACAGAGTGAGTCATAATGACCCAGTAAGTTACTAAATGCAATAGTATGGCATATCATGTCGTGGCATGGCATAATGCACAAGCATATATAAAATCATGGTATCATACTAGTATACCAACAATAAACTTGTATTAAGTCATCATGTAACATAAACTTCATAAACCACATAGCACGTTATCTTTCATATAAGTGCTTATACATAAGCACGTAAAACCAAGACCTGGGCCTAGCCCTCAAATGATCATAAACTGGGTTTCAATCCTCAAATGATCACAACTCATCAGTTTTCTTAATGAGTACCTCGTTACATTCATCCAACCCTGGGATGAGAAATGGGAGCTTGATATCAGGCTAGGGGGCGCTAATACGAGACCACATCCCGCTATCGGTCAAATAGTGAGGAGAAAGGGTACCAATGCGGCGATTCATAGCGAATGTTCCCAAAGGCTATGAATCGTCCCATTGCCGACAAAACGACCAAGACGCCAGCTGGACTCAAATCAAGATGCTCAAGTAGATATTTACTTGGATAAACCAATAAGGACCATGTCCTTCACAAGAGGACTCACCAAATCAAGTAGGTCATAATGCTCTACAAAACCCAATAAACAATGCACATAATTGTACACACTTAACATGTTCAACTAACTTGTAAGTTTAGTTCAAAAACCACATATTGAGGTATTCATAATCCTCAAGTCATCACCAATTCAAGAATAGCTTATAGCTCAATAAATCACAACGTGAGGTCTACTATAGTCCTCTCCTCAAGATTAAATCAAAGACTATTATTTAGTCTAAGAACAACCACAAACAAGGCTTAGCATTTGGTTTCACTTAAAGGCACACCGGACTCAACCATAGTCCCAATTGCCATAAATAATCGACTTCTCAAACCAATCTCGAGGGTACTGAAACTAACCCGTAGTCAAAACCCCGTAAGTGCCTTCATGTGCACGCGACCAAATTCCCTAAAAGAGAACTCGTTCAAATAATCATTTCTTAAAGATACACGAGATCATTGATTGGTCTCTAATGCTCCGTGCTCTACGAGCACGCTCTAAATAAATCCCCAATAAGCCTCTATATCATGGGCGTCACGAATGGGACACAATTCGAGATGCTCGGGTACTCACAATCAAAACCAACCAAACCCGAACATCGTAGGATTTCAACCTGAGGCTCACTAACATCTTATTGAACCTAAAATGACTCCATGAGTCTTAATATCGCATTTCATTAAATACACATTTCATAAATCTCAAAACTAACACATCATTCAAGTTTATAATAATTCTCCCAAAAATAATCCGGGCTTGTTTCCCAAGCCTAAAAATCCAAGAACTCAACATAATCATAGTCAATCAAAACCCAAATGTCGTAGGACTTCAACCCGAGTTCATTAACACATTATTGGACTTATTACGACTCCGTTGAGTCTAAATACTAAGTTTCATTTCTTACACATTTCATCAATCTCAACAATAACACTCACTTCAATTTATAACAATTTCCAAAATAATTCGGGCTTAATTCCCAAGCCCTAAATTCATAAAAATCTTAACAAAGAGATAACACATTTCTCCCAACACACAACATCATTCAAATCATCCTACACATGGCATTGACAAGTTCATACCTCCAAAAATACACAAAATAGGCATATTTCCACAATGAACCCAAATAACATATGGACATGATTTCTAGCATGCTCATAAGCCTAGAAACACAAGATGAAGAGTAATCATATACCTCAACAATCATAGAAGCCACTCTACAAATGCTCCTAACAAGTTTATACTTCCAAAAATCCCCAAATTGGGCATACAAAGCATATCAAGTGTTCATTGCCCACAAATAGCATATAGGTTGTTTTCCTTTGGGCCAATGAACCAAAATCAAAAGGAAGTAACTTACCTAGCTTGAGTGAAAACTCAAGAGAATCAAAATCCGAACGGTGAACTTGTTCTACTCGTCGAGGGCTTCAAGATTCTGAAGTTTGAAGGAAATCGGATGGTCGGATCGTCTTGGATCGAAGAGAGAAGGAAGCTAGGGCTTGAATCTCCCTTGGACTCTCTATCTCTCTAATACGTAAGAAGGAGGAGAAGAAATGAGAGGATTTACTGAAGAATGCAAAGGGTTTGGGTATTTATACCCCCAATAAGAGGAGGGCACAATAGACATTTCCCAAATACAATTAGTAGGGATTAGGGGTAATCAATCACTAATCTAACCTTAATTAACTTCTAACTAATGTTAGGACATGATTAGGGTTAAGTATGGGTGGTTAGGAAGGGTTTAGAGGGGGTTTAATGAGGGTAGGATAGGTATTACACGTCAAAACACAAAACAGGGGAAAAAATCCCGTAGGTGATACCTGATGTTGAGGCGGGCGCCTCACTCTGGGCCAGGCGGGCGCCTGGAATGCTGGGGCTTGGACTGATTTTGCAATGCTCTCAGCTTTTGAGGCGGGCTAGTGATCAAAATCCGATGCGGCCGCCTCGTTTAACCCTTGAACTTGGTCTAAACATGTCCTAAATGGTCCCAAACTTATGGGCAACCATTCTAAGGTCTAACCCAACTCAAAACAAGTCGAAAACACACCCGAACAACTCCCGAAACAACTCGGAGCGAAACCGGGAAGAGGTGCAACAACGTGCAACCGGAACGACGAATGAACTAGCAATTGAACGAGCAATGAAAGGGGACTTTTAAGGCAAGTCTAAGGGCTAATGAAGAAGCTTAAATACTTCTAGAAAGTTGAATAACAACTAGGGAAATAAGAATCCCAAAGGAGAGATGATTACACGACTCAATCCCCGAACTACGCGATAGAGACGAACGCTATCTCCAAAGCTTCCAAATCATCGATAGACTTAAGGAACACCTCCAACTTGAAGTCTAATACATCTAAACATGTTAATAAACCATCTAATAAAGGTCTAGGACCAAATCGAGGTCCCGAACACAAAACGCAAGCAAACTCTCAATCGCGGCGCATTCCGACTATCGTCGAGTCACGACTTGTGACTTTAACAAGTCAACAACTATATGGAGTCTCTTAATAGTGTTTTGGTCTTAATGTGGTCTCTCAAACACATCTAGACCCTCTCGCAAACCAATCATATAGTCAACAAAGGAAGAAGTGCAAGTATAGCACGCAAACCGAGCTAATAAATGAGCGGGGTGTTACAAATCAAGCTTACAACCATGTTCAATAAGCCAAATCATCATTTGGGCAAAATCCTCTTCCAAGTATCTTCACCAATCATGCTCATAAACATGAAATAAATCACATAGCAAGGATGAATAGGCTACTTAACATATGAATATCATATTAATCAAGGTCCCAAATAGGTTCACCCAAGCCAATTCATCCTCTAGAATCTAGGGTTCATAGTATCTCTAGAAAGCCCTAAATGCACCCATTGACCTCACATAGCACAAAGGTTGTTTTCCCTAGGGTCAATGGGGCAAAAACAAAGAGAGATAGGTGTAGTAACTTACCTTGATTCAGCCCCTTTAAGCTTCCAATTCGAAATTCCCATTGGTGGGTCTTGTTCTCCTCACTCTCCTCTTCAATTCTATGGTGTTGATTGTGGAATGGAGGCCCCAAGCTATGGAATCCATGGTTGAACCTTCAAGAACCCTAGAAGACTCTCTCTCTAGCTCTCAAGAAGCTCTATCCCGTTTTTTGAAATCAATGGCTGAATATGAGGTGTTAGACTTTGAGTTTGTGGTCTAAAATGGTTAGGGAATAAGTGGGTGATGTGTCTAAATGTTGTGGGGGTTCCTCCTTAATTAAACCCACTAATCAAACCTTAATTAACTCCCCTCACATGTTAAGACATCACTAGGACTAAGTATGGGTGTTAGGAGGGGTTTAGAGGGGGTTTAATGAGGGTAGAATAGGAAATGAACATAAAAAATCAAAGCAGCAACCCACTGCTCGCTGCTACAGAATGTCCAACTTGCGATGGCTCCAGTTTGAACACCGTTCGACGAAACGACGCGATTTCTTCTCCTGCCACTCTGTAAATGTCCTAAGTAGAATCCTTAAAAACCTCAAACCAAATAAAAATTTTCTCGAGGGTTCCTCAATCGAAACAATTCAGACGCGTGCCAAAATCGGTCCGTAATTTGCTATACAACGGACGAAATTACGTAGGACAACCCACGATCGAAACAACGAGCGAACAAGCATACATACTTGTTTTAAAACATGTTATAAGCCTAATGAAGTTTCACAAACACATACCTAAGGTCAAACCAAAATTAAGTGCGACCAAAGTACCAAAGGCGATACGTTAACGATATGCGAATCGCGAAATCAAACATATGACTATACTTTGAGCGTCGTGACCACATATAAACTTTATAAACATGATTATAAGGATATAAAATTTATTCAAACAAGTACACGAAGACCTAGGATATCTCAAAGACCATAAACAATAATTAAGGAAGATAACACTCTTCCGAGTCGAGTTCCCAACAATGCTAAATCGTGCAATAGAGACTCTAACACGCTAACTAGCGTAAATCGGACATCCCAAGGGTATCGGCCTTACCTTAGCCTACCCAGGCATACGAAGTCTTCCACGTTAAGGCTTATCATATTGGCCAGACGATCACGTAAAGTTCCGGAGCGTTACACACTCCATGTCGTCTCCAACGATCTCGTAATTCAAACCACCAATGCTCGGCCGCACCATCCAATCTAAACACCGCTAAGGTCACCATTTCTTCCGATGTACAACCCAAAACTACAAAGATCTTCTCCATGCTTTCTAGCCAATGTTTCACCTTAGTAGTATCCGGCTTTCCATCAAAACTTTCCGGTTTCAACTTCAAGAACCTTGCAAGAACAGTAGAATCGTCTTTCAATACAAACATCTGTTGAGGAGTCACACGCGGATTATTAACATTCTCTCCCCTCTCGTCGCAACGAGTTGTATCCGAATCGCATCTACTAGAACAAGCTCCACGCCAAGTTCCTGACATAATACGCCTACAAAGAACACTCAGCGTTAATAACTCAACAATAAACCCAACCCAAACTAAGCCAAGGAACCTATCCTGGCGAAATAGCTAACCTATAGCTCTGATACCAAGTGTAACAGCCCGACCCGGACTCCAATGCGAAATCCCAAGGTCGTGCCGTCAAGACAAGCTAAAAGACGGACAAGCACCTGCTAAGCATAATGGTACGAGTCTAAAGATGAGCTATCAAGCTCATCTAGGAAGGTAAAGCCATAACGGCAATACAGAACAACCAAAAACTACTAAAATCTGCGGAAGCAAATCATAAGTGGAACCCAAGCCTTTAATCCTAAACAAAGGAACGCAAGGCTGAGAGATAACTATCTCTCGACAAATTGACGACTCGCGTGACGCAACATTGCGCACAGGTAACAAACCATCGGCAAACCTAAGGCCGGCACAGCTACAAGATCCCAACCTGATATAAAAACCACTCGACGGCTATAACATGCCGGAGGGACAAACCAACTAAAAGAATAAGAGATTTAAATACTAGACAACTAAACCAATGTCTCTCGACTAAAGTTGTCGGAGATAGAAATAACAATGACAAAATACTAGAACAAGCGAGCTAATACTTTGCTCGGAAAGACAACGGAATAAACTTCTAAATAAATACAATAGCTCGACCAAACAAGTCGGCTCCCAAAATAAACGACAATAAAATACTAACATAACTACCCAAGTAAAGTTTACATAACTTTACATCCGTATCTCACAAGATAATAAATACAATAATAATAATAATAATAATTCCAAGCTATTGCCCGGAAGACCACCTGCTATCCAACAAGCACCCGAAGCTGCAACGCGCACTAACGAGCTTACTGCAAAAACTAAGGAAAACAAACACACGGAATGAGTCATAATGACCCAGTAAGTTACTAAATGCAAATGTATGGCATAGCATGGCGTGGCATGGTATAATGCACAAGCATGTATAAAATCATGGCATCTTAATAGCATACCAATAATAAACTTGTATTAAGTCACCAAGTAACATAAACTTCATAAACCACTTAGCACATTATCTTTCATGTAAGTGCTTATAGTAAGCCACATAAGGGATAGAGAAGATACCGAATTAGTGCCGTTGTGCTGCTCCTGCAATACACAATGTTATACTGGTTTGTGACACGATGCACGTGATTGATACATCGACGTACTGAGTGGCTACGCCTCAAAAGGCAGCCCTTTCTCAGTCTAGCTTAGCATAATCCACTCGCTCTATTGGTTACGAGATGGGCTAACTTCCCCACTGGGGCCAACAGTGGAGGGTGTGTGGGGTCCCAGGTACGGCGATCCATAGCGAATACGAATCTTACGATTCGTATAGGCGATGTATCGTCCTACCCTGACATAAAAACCAATCCAAATATTGCCAGCTGGACTTACATGCAATGCACAAGTAGATAATTACTCGCATGCTCAAACAAGAATCAAGACCGACCATAGCGGACTTATCAAATCAAGTAGGACATAAAGCTCTACACACCAATTTAATAATGCACATTTTTGCACATACTTAACAAATCCAACTAACTCATAAGTTTAGTCAAAGAACCACATAATGAGGTACTCATAATCATCAAGTTATCACCCAATCGAAGGTATCATATAAGCTCAAGAAATCACAATATGAGGTCTACCGTAGTCCTCTACTCGGGATTAAACCAAAGACTATTATCTAGTCTAAGAACAATCATAAATCAAGACTTAGCATTTTAACCTCACTTGAAGGTACACCGGACTCAACCATAGTCCCAACCGTCATATATATTCGACTTCTTCAAAGCCAATCTCAAGGGTATCAAAACTAAGCCGTAGCCATAACCTCGCAAGTTCTTTGATGTGCACGCGACCAAATTCCCTAAGAGAGAACTCATTCAAATAATCATTTCTTAAAGATATATGAAATCATAGGTCGGTCTCTAATGCTCCGTGCTCAAACGAGCACGCT
Source organism: Codonopsis lanceolata (assembly GCA_013146195.2). Classification (NCBI taxonomy): domain Eukaryota; kingdom Viridiplantae; phylum Streptophyta; class Magnoliopsida; order Asterales; family Campanulaceae; genus Codonopsis; species Codonopsis lanceolata. The sequence goes on along the minus strand of JABEVN020000381.1, from coordinate 17,274 downwards.
CTAAGTAAATCCCCAATAAGCCTCTATATCGTGGGTGTCACAAACGGTACACAATTCAAGATGCTCGGGTACTCACAATCAAAACCAACCCAACCCGAACATCGTAGGATTTTAACCTAAGGCTCACCAACATAATATTGAACCTAAAATGACTCCATTGAGTCTTAATATCACACATCATTAAATACCTATTTCATAAATCCCCAAATTAACACATCATTCAAATTTATAACAATTTTCCCAAAAATCATTCGAACTAGATTCCTAAGATTTAAAATCCATAGGACTCAACATAATCATATACCCATTTTATAAATCACATAATCTCAATTAAATGGTCATACTCATATTATCTAGTGAGATCACACATCCAAATTCCCAAACTTATGCATACTTTCATAATAAACCCAAATAAAATGTAAACATGATTTCTAGCATGCTCACAATCCTAGAAACACAAGATGAGGAGTAACAATATACTTCAACAATCATAGAAGTCATCCTACATATGCTTTTAACAAGTTCACATGCTCAAATCACAAGTTAAAAATCACACAAGCAAGTATGTGTACTCATTGACCTCAATTAGCATAGAGTTTGTTTTCCTTAGGATCAATGAGTACAAAATCAAAAGAAGAAGAAGTAACTTACTTGTATTCTACACCCAAGAAAGCAAATGGAAAGATTGATCGGTTGAAAATGCTCTACTCTTCAAACTCTATACTTCTTATGGAGGTGGCTTGAGCAAATGGAGAAGGAATGAAGGAGGACCAAGATGAGAGCTTCAAGAAGCCATGGGAGAGTCTTGGAGAATATGAATCTCGTTTTTGGAGAGTGAGGGAGAGAAATGAGGGTCAACTCTCCAGATTGTGGCTTAAATGGGTTTAAAAACTGAGTGGGACAAGTGTCACCACATTGTGGTTGATAAAAATCTGATTTTGGGCTTGTTTAATCCACTCAATCACCCACTAATCCACTCTTAAAACTTGTTAGAGATGTTAGGGTATAAGTAAGGAGGGTTAGGGAGGTTTAGGTGGGGTTTAGAAAAGGTTTTGGATAGGGGTTTAGGAGCAAAAGTCGTAAAAGCGAAAAAGCAGCAAACAGGTTTCGGGGCACCTTGCGGTCGCAAGGTCCCCTATAGCTTGCGACCGCAAGCTCTCCAGCAACCTTAGGTGACTTCTTCCATTGACCTTGCGGGGGCAAGGCCATTCCACCTTGCGAGGGCAAGCCCGGCAGACCCGAAATGGCTCAAAATTCAACCTAAAAGACCCCCAAACACTTAACCAAACCTAACAAGGTTCAAACCTCATCCAAAGTAGGTCTAGAACTCCCTTAAAACACTCACAAATAATCCCCCGAAACAACTCCCGAAACAACTCGGAGCAAAACCGGGAAGAGGTGCAACAACGTGCAACCGGAACGACGAATGAACTAGCAATTGAACGAGCAATGAAAGGAGACTTTAAAGGCAAGTCTAAGGGCTAATGAAGAAGCTTGAATACTCCTAGAAATTTGAACAACGACTAGGGAAATAAGAACTCCGAAGGAGAGACGATTACGCGACTCGATCCCCGAACTACGCGATAGAGACGAACGCTATCTCCAAAGCTTCCAAATCATCAATAGACTTAAGGAACACCTCCAAATTGAAGTCTAATACATCTAAGCATGTTAATCAATCATCATATAAAGGTCTAGGACCAAACCGAGGTCACGAACACAAAATGCAAGCAAACTCTCAATCGCGTCGCATTCCGACTATCGTCGAGTCACGACTTGTGACTTTAGCAAGTCAACAACTATAAGGCATCTCTTAATAGTGTTTGGTCTTAATGTGGTCTCTCTTACACATCTAGACCCTCTCGCAAACCAAACATACAGTCCACCAAGGAAGAATTGCGAGTAAGGCACACAAATCGAGCTAACGAAGGAGCGGGGTGTTACAGAAAACTTGTTGAGTGAATTTCAATTGATCACTAAATCCTACCGCAAGCGCACGGCTATTCGTGTAGTATTTAGGATATCGATCCCACAGGGACTTTGAATCAAGTACCAAAGAACTTACAATTAAAATTATCTAGACTAATTGATTTCAAGATTTTTGATGCGATGAGTAAATTAAATTAATAAGACTAAATTAACTAAATTAAAATGCAAGATTAGATTTTGGATTTAAAACAATAATTAAAAGGCTTCTAGGATTTCGGTTCACCACAATAATGAATTTATAAATTTCGTAATAATCTTTCCGTTCGTGATGAATGTCAAATTTTGAAGGCGAATTGCATAAAATAAGTTAATTGCATTCTTTCAAACTACTCTCAACCGTGCCTAGATTAATTCAAATCCGATGTCTCGCTCAATGAATTAAACTAAACCCATTATGTCCTACAATTCTATAAGCCTCTAGAAATTTAATCAACTCTCGTTCTCATGAATTTCTAGTTCAATATTAGAGTTCCGTTACTTACGCTTCACCTTTCGGTCCTTCACTTCAGTAACTAAGATTATTGTATAAATGTAGTAGTTTCACCTTTCGGTCCCTCGCTACTACAATTTTATACAATTATTAATAAAACTAAAATTGAATCAAAACGGGTGACATTCAAGTAAACGGAAAGATAAAAACTTTATTTATAAATCCATTACGGGCTACACCTAATCCTAGAATTAGAAAACTACTCACACATAATTAAAGTGACTAAAATAAATATGTTAAGAATAATCATAAAATAAAAAGAAAGAGAAGGGAAGAAGAAGAACTTGCAATAATAAAATGCTTCCAAACGAATTCACAAACTCTAGTCTTCAAATAAAAAAAACTACTTAAAATGCCTATCTATTATTTTGAGAGGAGAGTATGGAAGTAAAATTCTATGTCTCTAAGGATGGGAGGAAGGAGCTATTTATAGGGAAAAACTAAGCCTTTCCTTTCCCCTTGTCAACCAAAATAAAAAGACAATAAATGAGAAATAAAGTAGAGATAAATGAGAGGCTAAATTAAAGCTCTCCATCCCCCTTTAGATGACATTTAGTCTAGATACATAAAAAGGGGTCAAATTGAAAAATATTTGGAAGTGATTCTTGAGCTGCCCCGATTGAAGGTTGCGAAAGATTTCGCACCTATGGTGCGATTGCTGCTGGAAATCTTCAATTTAATTCTTGACATTAGTTTTCCACCCCACGAAAAGTAACCGCTGCCCACGAAAAATGTTGGAATTCAATTTGCCTTTACTTCATCATTAAAGCTTGATTTTAATGCACAAAATTTGCAAAACTGCCTAAATAAGACAAATAAAGGTAAATGAGTCAAAACAATTAAATTAGCAATGATAAATGCAATATTGACTAGGAAAATAAGCCCAAAGTATCCAGAAATATAGACAATATGCACATTTATCATCTTCCTATTGTGGGTGATCCATTATCTTGTGGTAGGGATGTTGATGCCTTATATGTGAGTGAGATGTTGGGAGTGTCACTTGAAGAGGTTTTTAAGGGCATGGGAAATAAGAGGGGCTTCGGTGACATTGGAGTGGCTACGTGTGATGTTTAATGATGATGTCACGTCTGAGGATAAGTTTATGGTGGGTTGTGCTATGAGGGCATACTTCTTATTGATCTTGGGTTGCACGATATTTGCTGATAAGAGTGGGACCCGTGTACCTATTGCGTACTTAGAGTGGCTTGAGGATCTTCAAAATCTAGATACTTATGCGTGGGGAACTGCCACCCTTGCATATTTATATAGACAGCTAGAAGAAGCATCTAGGTATAACACGAGTATTTGGGGTGTAAATATAAAATAATGGGGTGTAAGGAGTATTATTTGTTTTTAGTATAGTATTTGTGATTTTGAAATTTGGGGTGTAAATATAAAATAATGGGGTGTAGGGAGTATTATTTGTCTTTTAGTATAAGGGTATTATAGTTATTTCAATGGGGTGTAGAGATTAATTAATGGGGTGTAATGTTTAAAAGGGCTTATTAGGTCATTTCACTTAATGGCATTTGTGTAATTATTTCACGTGGGATGTAGAGATAGTTTTTTGGGGTGTTAATATCCCCTCCCTTTGATTAAACCATCGTCCTAATTTCTCTTTCTCTTTTCCTCATCGTTTATCGATCTTCGGCTTTAATGGTGTTTTTTTTTTGTTCATTCTTAACTACTTCATCTTCTTATGATGCTTATTCATTTTTTATGTAGATTTATTTTGTATATTGTGATGTTATGTATGCAAATTTTTTGAATCTAGAAGCATCAATTTTTAATGACAATGTATTATTTGTGAATCGTGATGTATTGATTTAGATTTGTGATACAGAAAAGATACATCAATTTGAAATCATTTTATTGATTGTGTACCGGAAGAATGTACATAAAAGTCTAGTTCGTTTAATTTTGTAACGTGATGCCTCATCAATTTTTGAATCGCAGTACAAATTGAATAAGGTAATTTAAAATTGGATTAAGGTGATTCTAATTGATGCATCGCGGTGCAAAAAATTAACGCATCACGATACAAATTGAATTAGGTATTTCTAATTGATGCATCGCGGTACAAAATTGAATTAGGTAAATAATTTGATGTATCGCGGTGCAAAAATTGATAGATTAAATTTGATGCATCGCGGTGCAAATTTTGATGCAGTGCGATGCATTTGGGTGGAGCGATCGGTAGCGTGTCTCAGGCTCATTAATGGTATTGTAGTATTTTCGCCACCAAAAGTGTCTTTTTCTGACTAAAAAAAATATGATGGATCGGAGCGATTGAAAAACTTTTGAAAGAGGATCGGCTCAAATTTACCAAAAAATTCTAAATACACCGACCCTAATCTTTTACGGGCTTGGCTAACCACATCCCCAAAACCCTCTATCTCAACCACACTACTTTCCCACATCACTTTCTGCACCCCACCCTAAGTACCTATTTTACCATTTTCCATTCAACCCAATTAATAACCACTAACCTATTTAATTACCAACATACCCCTTCCTACTAATTAATTTACAAACCTTCAATCCTTACCAACTAGGTCGGGCAACAACCCCTCCTGCCTATCGCAAAACAAAGTCCCATCTTCCTCCTCTTTCATGCGAAGAAGAGAACTCAAAACAGCAGCAACTCAAGCTCCCTCTTTCTATTTTGAAACAACAACAACATTTTTTTTATCTCTTTCTCTCTTTATTTTAAAGCTCAAAGCAACTCATCAATAACAATGTCTTCAAGCTCAACCATATGTATGAATTTTCATCCTCCTAAATTTTGAAGTTTATGATGATGAAATACATTATTTGTTAAAGAATTTTGTGTTTGAATACTAATTTTAGATCTAATTTAAGTATCAATATCTTCAAGCTATTTGGGATATGTGTAGAGAAAGGTCGGTTGGACCTGGTTTGATGATCGCATCAAAGCGTGTTCATCCAGCACTAGTCGAACACATCAAGGTGTGTTCATCCATTCATCAGCCGAACACACCTTAATGTGTTTATTCAATTGATTAATAATGTTTGTTTGATGTTTACATGAAGAGTCTTCAATAAAATATATAACAGGAAAAAAAGAAGACCGATGGCATCGACTAGAAAAGAAATGGAACTTGAGCGTCAACAAGAAGCTGAAGCGTTACATCAAGCAGTAGAAGCACAAGAACACATTGAGTCACTGGAACACGTTCATGATGAAAGATTGATTGTAACTAGAATTACAGAGATTAACTAATAAACTATAAATAAAAACAGAAACACAAAATAATAAAATAGAACAGAAAGTTTAATAAAAACGTTTAAAAGAAAATTGTCAATGAACTGCTCAATGAAGAATTCATTGTTGATCATTGAAGTGAATGCAGTGGAAATAAAAAAATAAAAAAAGTAAGAAGAAAGTAAAGAGAAACTTTGAACACGAGAGATATACTTTTGATCAATAAATAATAACTTATTGATCGTGCCTCGTGGCAAAAAAGATTCCACTAGTAAAATATGAGTTAAGCACATTACATTTGACAAACTAACAAAGTGGAATTTATAAAAAGCTTTATACGAAGCAGATATGACATTGAATAATATAAAAACCTCAGACTACCTAGACTGATATACGCTAAAAAGCTTTTCACAAAACAGTAGAAAATGTAAACAGAAGACTGTGTTGGTGACAAAATGAATGAAGGCTTCGATGTAGCTTCATTCAACAATACATTCAAACTACAACAACAGTTCTTCGATAAATTTCTCTCTTCTCTATATTGTGTTTACTCTTCTAAGTTGTTACTTCCGCCATCTTCAATGGTGAATGTCCTATTTTATTTATATGCACCAAGAGTACCTAGAAACCTTGTACAACAAGAAAGCATATTTACCATAAACAATTAGTAGGTTAATGTATTAAATAAGGACTCTAATACAAAGTTATATTCACTTACCATATTTACACATATTCTATACCACTAATAAATAGGTCAATAATAGGACAGCCGTGTAGGGTAAACTAGCAACACGGCACAACCCTAGAAACACAAAATAATATATACAAGTCCTAAAAACAAAATCTCTAAAATATCATTTCTATAAAAGGTATAATAAATAAATAATTAAATCAAGTTAAATACCAAGAAAGGTAAAACAATTAAATAATATATTCTAACTATAAAAACAATTAAAACAAAATTAATTTATAAAACTCTTAACAATATAAATCCTAAAGATGCAAAAACCCTAATATTCCAAGAATAACCTTTCTCTAAAAGGTTTAATTAATAATAATTAATTAGTAACAACCAATAAAGGCAAAACCAATAATAGATTAATTTAAACAATATAAATAATTAAACAATGTCAATAAATTAATTGTAAGACCCCGAACCTTCGTATGTTTGACTTTCTTGTTTTGCGTGCCGAATGGCCGTAGCATTTCTTATTGTCTTGAGTGGTTTTAGAGTGAGATAGACTTTCTAGGGTATAGATTCCCTAAGTCTTTGGAGTTTCGATACTCATGAATCATAGTGTGATGTTATAGAAGTGTTCTAGTTCATACCTTAACCCTTAATGTGTTTATTATTATTTGTTAGTACTTGTTGAATCATTGGATCAATCGTTGGAAAGTTATTCCAAGTTCTCGTCCTTCAATTCGTTACCTTTGTTCCAGACATGGTTCGGGTGTGTTTCGGTTGTGTTTAGGGAGGATAGATCAAACCCTTTGATATTGTGGTTGTTTGGGGTCAATTCTAGGCCTAAAATATGAGTTTTTCAGACCTTGCAGTCGCAAGGTGTTTCGGCCATGCCCTCGCAAGGTGGGAAGAACTTTTGTGAACCATGGTCATTGGACCATGCGGTCATATGGCTTGGAGAGCATGTGATCGCATGCCCCCTGATTTAGCAAACGTGGATTTTGTAATTTTTAGCCTATTTACCTATTCAACCTTAATGAGTCTAACCATTAGTGACCCTAATCAGTGTAATTAGACCCTAATTAGTCTAACCTAATCCTAATCCAAGTTATTAACCTTAAGTTCTCAATTAGGACTTAATCCTAACCTATTAGAAAGTAACACATGTATTCCACTCACTCCTTAAACCTTTGTAGATTGAAATATATGTAGCTCTCCAATCCTTACACTTCCTACAACCATCCATTTTCATCCATAGCTTGAGAGAACTTGTGTGGGTGAATTGTGGTGAGATTGGTGTGTGTCTTGAAGGTTCTCGAAGCTCCAGTGACCTGATTCTTGATCCGAGACTGGCTACGCGTTCCCCTCGACGAAGAGATCATTCTCTATGGTTTGAAATTCATTTTTCCTTTGGTTTTGTACCAAGCTAGGTATGCTTCTACCCCTCTCTTCTTTGTCACAACTAGTTACAAGTATGCTTGTAACACCCCGCTCCTTCGTTAGCTCGATTTGCGTGCCTTACTCGCAATTCTTCCTTGGTGGACTGTATGTTTGGTTTGCGAGAGGGTCTAGATGTGTAAGAGAGACCACATTAAGACCAAAACACTATTAAGAGATGCCTTATAGTTGTTGACTTGCTAAAGTCACAAGTCGTGACTCGACGATAGTCGGAATGCGACGCGATTGAGAGTTTGCTTGCATTTTGTGTTTGTGACCTCGGTTTGGTCCTAGACCTTAATATGATGATTTATTAACATGCTTAGATGTATTAGACTTCAAGTTGGAGGTGTTCCTTAAGTCTATTGATGATTTGGAAGCTTTGGAGATAGCGTTCGTCTCTATCGCGTAGTTCGGGGATCGAGTCGCGTGATCGTCTCTCCTTCGGAGTTCTTATTTCCCTATTCGTTGTTCAACTTTATAGAAGTATTCAAGCTTCTTCATTAGCCCTTAGACTTGCCTTTAAAGTCTCCTTTCATTGCTCGTTCAATTGCTAGTTCATTAAATTCGGTTGCGTTGTTGCACCTCTTCCCGGTTTCGCTCCGAGTTGTTTCGGGAGTTGTTTCGGGGGATTATTTGTGAGTGTTTTAAGGGAGTTCTAGACCTACTTTGGATGAGGTTTGAACCTTGTTAGGTTTGGTTAAGTGTTTGGGGGTCTTTTAGGTTGAATTTTGAGCCATTTCGGGTCTGCCGGGCTTGCCCTCGCAAGGTGGAATGGCCTTGCCCCCGCAAGGTCAATGGAAGAAGTCACCTAAGGTTGCTGGAGAGCTTGCGGTCGCAAGCTATAGGGGACCTTGCGACCGCAAGGTGCCCCGAAACCTGTTTTGCCTGTTTTGCTGTTTTACGACTTTTGCTCCTAAACCCCTATCCAAAACCTTTTCTAAACCCCACCTAAACCTCCCTAACCATCCTTACTTATACCCTAAAATCTCTAACAAGTTTTAAGAGTGGATTAGTGGGTGATTGAGTGGATTAAACAAGCCCAAAATCAGATTTTTATCAACCACAATGTGGTGACACTTGTCCCACTCGGCTTTAAACCCATTTAAGCCACAATGGAGAGTTGACCCTCATTTCTCTCCCTCACTCTCCAAAAACGAGATTCATATTCTCCAAGACTCTCCCATGGCTTCTTGAAGCTCTCATCTTGGTCCTCCTTCATTCCTTCTCCATTTGCTCAAGCCACCTCCATAAAAAGTGTAGAGTTTGAAGAGTAGAGCATTTTCAACCGATCAATCTTTCCATTTGCTTTCTTGGGTGTAGAATACAAGTAAGTTACTTCTTCTTCTTTTGATTTTGTACTCATTGATCCTAAGGAAAACAAACTCTATGCTAATTGAGGTCAATGAGTACACATACTTGCTTGTGTGATTTTTAACTTGTGATTTGAGCATGTGAACTTGTTAAAAGCATATGTAGGATGACTTCTATGATTGTTGAAGTATATTGTTACTCCTCATCTTGTGTTTCTAGGATTGTGAGCATGCTAGAAATCATGTTTACATTTTATTTGGGTTTATTATGAAAGTATGCATAAGTTTGGGAATTTGGATGTGTGATCTCACTAGATAATATGAGTATGACCATTTAATTGAGATTATGTGATTTATAAAATGGGTATATGATTATGTTGAGTCCTATGGATTTTAAATCTTAGGAATCTAGTTCGAATGATTTTTGGGAAAATTGTTATAAATTTGAATGATGTGTTAATTTGGGGATTTATGAAATAGGTATTTAATGATGTGTGATATTAAGACTCAATGGAGTCATTTTAGGTTCAATATTATGTTGGTGAGCCTTAGGTTAAAATCCTACAATGTTCGGGTTGGGTTGGTTTTGATTGTGAGTACCCGAGCATCTTGAATTGTGTACCGTTTGTGACACCCACGATATAGAGGCTTATTGGGGATTTACTTAGAGCGTGCTCGTTTGAGCACGGAGCATTAGAGACCGACCTATGATTTCGTATATCTTTAAGAAATGATTATTTGAATGAGTTCTCTCTTAGGGAATTTGGTCGCGTGCACATCAAAGAACTTGCGAGGTTATGGCTACGGCTTAGTTTTGATACCCTTGAGATTGGCTTTGAAGAAGTCGAATATATATGACGGTTGGGACTATGGTTGAGTCCGGTGTACCTTCAAGTGAGGTTAAAATGCTAAGTCTTGATTTATGATTGTTCTTAGACTAGATAATAGTCTTTGGTTTAATCCCGAGTAGAGGACTACGGTAGACCTCATATTGTGATTTCTTGAGCTTATATGATACCTTCGATTGGGTGATAACTTGATGATTATGAGTACCTCATTATGTGGTTCTTTGACTAAACTTATGAGTTAGTTGGATTTGTTAAGTATGTGCAAAAATGTGCATTATTAAATTGGTGTGTAGAGCTTTATGTCCTACTTAATTTGATAAGTCCGCTATGGTCGGTCTTGATTCTTGTTTGAGCATGCGAGTAATTATCTACTTGTGCATTGCATGTAAGTCCAGCTGGCAATATTTGGATTGGTTTTTATGTCAGGGTAGGACGATACATCGCCTATACGAATCGTAAGATTCGTATTCGCTATGGATCGCCGTACCTGGGACCCCACACACCCTCCACTGTTGGCCCCAATGGGGAAGTTAGCCCATCTCGTAACCAATAGAGCGAGTGGATTATGCTAAGCTAGACTGAGAAAGGGTTGCCTTTTGAGGCGTAGTCACTCAGTCCGTCGATGTATCAATCACGTGCATCGTGTCACAAACCAGTATAACATTGTGTATTGCAGGAGCAGCACAACGGCACTAATTCGGTATCTTCTCTATCCCTTATGTGGCTTACTATACGCACTTACATGAAAGATAATGTGCTAAGTGGTTTATGAAGTTTATGTTACTTGGTGACTTAATACAAGTTTATTATTGGTATGCTATTAAGATGCCATGATTTTATACATGCTTGTGCATTATACCATGCCACGCCATGCTATGCCATACATTTGCATTTAGTAACTTACTGGGTCATTATGACTCATTCCGTGTGTTTGTTTTCCTTAGTTTTTGCGGTAAGCTCGTTAGTGCGTTGCGGCTTGGTGCTTGTTGGATAGCGGTGGTCTTAGGGCAATAGCTTGGAATTATTATTATTATTATTATTGTATTTATTATCTTGTGAGATACGGATGTAAAGTTATGTAAACTTTACTTGGGTAGTTATGTTAGTATGTTATTGTCGTTTATTTTGGGAGCCGACTTGTTTGGTCGAGCTATTGTATTTATTTAGAAGTTCATTTCGTTGTCTTTCCGAGCAAAGTATTAGCTCGCTTGTTCTAGTATTTTGTCATTGTTATTTCTATCTCCGACAACTTTAGTCGAGAGACATTGGTTTAGTTGTCTAGTATTTAAATCTCTTATTCTTTTAGTTGGTTTGTCCCTCCGGCATGTTATAGCCGTCGAGTGGTTTTTATATCAGGTTGGGATCTTGTAGCTGTGCCGGCCTTAGGTTTGCCGATGGTTTGTTACCTGTGCGCAATGTTGCGTCACGCAGTCGTCAATTTGTCGAGATAGTTATCTCTCGACCTTTGTTTAGGATTAAAGTGTGACGGCCCGACCCGAACCCCAATGCGGAATCCCAAGGTCGTGCCGTCAAGACTAGCTAAAAGACGGACCAGCACCCGCTAAGCGTAGTGGTGCGAGTCAAGAGTTGAACCCACAAACTCGAAACAGGAATGTAAAGCCATAACGGCGAAACGGAACAACTAAAAACTGAAATCTGCGGAAGCAAATCATAAATGGGACCAAAACCTATAGTTTTAAACTAAGGAATACCAAGCGAGACGACTATCTCTACGACAAATCGACTCGTGGCTAAATATCAAGGCACGTACAACAAACCATCGGCAACCTAAGGCAAAACAACAAGAATTCCAACGATAAACGACAACTCAACGGCTATAACATGGGAGGAATAAATCAACTAATGAATAAGATATTCAAATTCTAACAACTAAACACAAGTCTCACGACTAACGTCGTCGGAGATGACAATACCAACATTACTAGAATGAGTGAGCTAAAGCATGCTCTAATAATAAAAGGAATAACTTCTAAAGATACAACGGCTCGACCAACGAGTCGGCTACCAAAATAATACAATAACATAATACTAACATAACTACCCAAGTAAAGTTTACATAACTTCACGTCCGTGTCTCACAAGATAGTAAATACAATAATACTAATAAACCCAAGCTATCGCCTGAAGACCACCTCGTTATCGATCAAGCGCCCAAGCTTCAATGCGTACTAACGAGCTTCTTGCAAAAACTAAGGAAAACAAACACACGAAATGAGTCATAATGACCCAGTAAGTTACTAAATGCAATGTATGGCATAGCATGGCGTGGCATGGCATAATGCACAAGCATATGTAAAATCATGGCATCTTAATCGTATACCAACAATAAACCTGTATTAAGTCATCGAATATCATGAACTTCATAAATCACATAGCACATTATCTTTCACATAAGTGCTCATAGAAAGCCACATAAGGGATAGAGAAGATTCCCAAATTGCTCGTTCACAGTGTTGCTCCGCAATACACAATGTTCGGTTCGTGCCATCGATGTTTGTGAATTCATCGACTTATACCGAGAATTCTCTGGTCTAGATAGCAAGCCAACGCGGCACTTAACTAATACGGCAAAGGGCTACTTCCCACCGCGGCCACGGTGGAGGGGTGTGTGTGAGTCCGGGTGCGGCGATCCATAGCGAGCACGAATCCCATAATTCGTGAAGGCGTGTATCGTCCCACCCTGACTTGAAAAACAAACCATTTAATGCCAGCTGGACTCAATGCAATGCACAAGTAGATAATTACTCTCATGCTCAAACAAGAACCAAGACCGACCATAGCGGACATATCAAATCATGTAGGACATAAAGTTCTACACACCAAATTAACAATGCACGTATTTGCACATACTTAACAAATTCAACCAACTTATATGTTTAGTCAAGGAACCACATAATGAGGTACTCATAACCCTCAAGTCATCAACAAATCGAAAGTAGCATATAAGCTCAAGAAATCACAATATGAGGTCTACTATAGCCCTCTACTCGGGATTAAACCAAAGACCATTATTTAGTCTAAAAACAATCATAAATCCATACTTAGCATTTATCCTCACTTAAAGGTACACCGGACTTCAACTAAAGTCCCAACGGTCCTATATGTTCGACTTCTTCAAAGTCAATCTCACGGGTATCAAAACTAAGCCGTAGTTATAACCTCGTAAGTGCTTTCATGTGCACGCGACCAAATTCCCTCAGGGGGAACTCATTCAAATAATCATTTCTTAGGGTAATACGAGATCATAAGTTGATCTCTAATGCTCCGTGCTCTACGAGCATGCTCTAATTAAATTCCCAATAAGCTTCTATGTCATGGGTGTCACCAATGGAACACACCGAGATGCTCTGTACTCACAATCGAAACCAACCAAACCCGAACATCGTAGGATTTCAACCTAAGGCTCACTAACACAATATTGAACCTATAACAACTCTATTGAGTCTAAATATCGCACTTCATTAAATACACCTTTCATACAACCCAAACTTAGCACATCATTCAAGTTATAATAATTCCCCCAAAAGTAATCCGGGCTTGTTTCCCAAGCCTAAAAGCCCAAGAATTCATCATAATCATAATCAATCAAAACCCAAATATCGTAGGGATTCAACCCGAGTTCATTAACACTCTAGTGAACTTATTTCGACTCCGTTGAGTCTAAATACTAAGTTTCATTCTTTACATCTCTCATCGATCTCAACATTAACCCCACTTCAACTTAACCATAATTTCCCCAATAATTCGGGTTTGACTCTCAAGCCTAAAATTCACAATTAATCCCAACATAGATCAACGCCCATTTCATAAGTCATACAATTTCAATTAAGTGTTTCTACTCATATTATCATGTGAGTTCATACACCCAAAGCCCCAATAATTCGTAGGCATAATTCCACCATAAATCCAAATAGCATAAAGGCATGATTTCTAGCATGCTCAAGCCTAGAAACACAAAATGAAGAGTAATCATATACTTCAATAATTATAGAAGTCATCTACAAATACCCCTAACAAGTTCATACTTCAAAAATCCCCAAAATTGGGCATACAAGGCATGCAAGGTGTTCATTGCCCACAAATAGCATACAAGTTGTTTTCCTTAGGGCCAATGAACCAAAATCAAAAGAAAGTAACTTACCTAGCTTGAGTGAAAACTCAAGAGAACGCATAAATCCGATCGGTGAAGTCGTTCTACTGCCGAGTGAGAGCTTCAAGAATCCGAAGTTTGAAGGAGATCGGACGGTTGAATCGTCTTGGATCGAAGGAGGAATGAAGCTAGGGCTCAAAAATCTCCAAGCCCCTCTCTCTCTCTCTAATACGTATGGAAGAAGAGAAGAAATGAAGAGGGTTTCAGCAATTGGTGAAGAGGTTTGGGTATTTATACCCCCAAATTAAGAAGGGCACAAGGGACATTTCTCAAGGGCAATTAGTGGAGATTAGGGATAATCAAGCTCTAATCCAACCTTAATTAACTTCTAAATAATGTTAGGACATGTTTAGGGTTAAGTATGAGAGGTTAGGAAGGGTTTAGAGGGGGTTTAAGGAGGGTAGAATAGGTAAAACACATCACAACTCAAAACAGGGAAGAAAATCCCGTACTGGCTGAGGCGGGCGCCAACCTACCCATGCGCCGCCTCACCTCTTCTCGCACAATAGGTACTCTCAGTATTCGAGGCGGGCGCCTCATCCATCCCACGCCTCGGCCTCCTCGAACCTCCAAAAACTGGTCTAAACTTGATCTAAATGATCCCAAACTTATGGGCAACCATCCTAAGGTCTAACCCAACTCAAAACAAGTCTAAAACACACCCGAACAACTCCCGAAACAACTCGGAGCGCCGGGAAGCGGGTGCGACAACGTGCAACGGGAACGACGAACGAACTCGAAATCAAACGAGCAATGAAAGGAGACTTTCTAAGGCAAGTCTAAGGGCTAATGAAGAAGCTTAAATACTTCTAGGAAGTTGAATAACAACTAGGGAAATAAGAATCCCAAAGGAGGCGAGGCGACACGACTCGATTCCCGAACTACGCGATAGAGACGAACGCTATCTCCAAAACTTCCAAATCTTCGATAGACTTAAGGAACACCTCCAACTTGAAGTCTAATGTATCTAAACATGTTAATAAATCATCTTAAAGAGGTCTAGGACCCAAACCGAGGTCACGAACACAAGACGGAAGTAAACCCTCAATCGCGTCGCATTCCGACTATCGTCGGGTCACGACTTGTGACTTTAGCAAGTCAACAACTATATGGAGTCTCTTAATAATGTTTTGGTCTTAATATGGTCTCTCAAACATATCTAGACCCTCTCGCAAACCAAACATACAGTCGACAAAGGAAGGAGTGCAGGTATAGCACGCAAACCGAGATAACGAAGGAGCGGGGTGTCACACCCTCTCCACCTTAAAAAGAATTCGTCCCGAATTCTAACTCATGATACAAACCACAACACATCGAGTTCAAAGTCATCTACCTAGACTCGATCTCCGAGTCTACCACCACAACATATACGAGAGTTAAACTCTAATAATCCAAATCCAAAAGTCTACGAAACCTCAATAGACTCAACGACATTAACACTTACGATTGAAAATGATATGACTCATACTTGAGTCGCGAATACGAACACGAACAACATTATGCCAATCATGCAAACAAAACCCCAAAATTTCAACATGAAAAACTCATTTAAGGACACTTCAACATCCAATTACCGAAACTAATTGTCTCGGGGCACATACAGAAATTCAAGCACAAAAGATTCTAAGTTACAAGAATTAATAATTGCCTATGGAGCAATTTACAAACAAATCAAAGATAACCAAATTGACATTTCAAACCATGCAAATCATACTGCGATTTCACAAGGCGGTAACACATAAGAGCACATTAATGAAATGTTTTGAAAATTCATTCCATTCGCAATCTGGTATAGTCAATGTTTAACCTACTACTACCAATCCTAGTCCACTAACGAACCTCTTGATCACCACCCTAGTGGTAAAAACTAAATTGGATTTTTCTTTTCTGCAAGGATGCGAAGGTTCATGATTAAAAAGGTTTTAAGCATCCTTTAATAGTCTCCTATGCTAAGGTAATGAATGAAGGTGAGATAATAACGATGAAATGAGAATCTAGTATACTATACAATGTAATGCATGTAAGTTTCCTACAACTAACGCACATAACCGAATAAAAATTGCATCAAGTAACAAGGTCTATTACCTTGACAAACAACAATCATATCTACGACAAACTCGTGTACCTGGAAATCACAATGAATCGACAAGGCTACTAATGCCCGCAACGTCCATACTCCGCAAAACTATTCCCTCTTAAGCTCTAGACCAAGTCTACAACCAATGCATACGCTAAGCATCCTATCACAACGATAACGCCCCAATACTCACTAGAAGCATCAATCTCTCCTGTAACCATGTTTATCCCCTAAATCACAACCTTCAACCTTCTCACAAGTCGAGTGTATATCTTACTCGCACAATAACCCTTAACAACAATATAGTATAATATTACTCATTACATAAAACATATCCTCATGAATATACAAACATCATACCAAACCAATAAGTATCAATAAACAATTCATGCTTCACATATATATACATACTATGGCCTTTAATACATAATCCCAAAAAAGAAACCACAACTCCATATATAACATAGTCTTATATATATAGACTAAAACAAGAATCCGCATCATGTGCGACATTACCTACCTAATTTACAAACAAACCATGCATATATCTATCTCACATTGGGGTATTATTCCCATCAAGCAAACAACCAATATTACACAATACACCATATAATGTATGTATGAACGCACATGAGCACGACAAAAACGTGTACTCATAATAACGGTAATAGTAGTAACGATATAATTTACGATATATATACAAGAATATACCTTCCTATTTCGATAGGTCTCAAACTCCGCGACAATCCCGCCACGCTGCACCGCTCCAAACCTAGGGCCGACCCACAATCCCTCTCGAGCCACCGAATTGTTGACTACTACCCTGCATCGACTAACTCCTCATCTTCGGGCAATCCTACGAACATGATCACCGCCACAAGCGAACACTTTTCCTCGCTTACTCCCAACATCCTGCTCTCGGCATGTCCTGTCCTCATACAAAAATTACATATTAACTCGCCGCCTCGCTGCCTCCGACTAGAGGTAGGAACGCCACTCCGCCTACCAAGACGCGCTTTCTCTTGATTAACTTTCGTG
>JABEVN020000380.1:0-33000 GCA_013146195.2 Codonopsis lanceolata | reverse complement strand
GCGTGAGAACCTATAATAGCACATTAATGATGTGTTTTAAAATTCATTCCATTTCAGTCCATTCCATTTGGTACGGGTATAGTCAATTTCTACCAAAATTCATACCAATCCTAGTTCAACAACGAACCACTTTTTGATCACCAATTTAGAATGCAGGCTAAATTGGATACTCAAAAAGCTTCCGTAAGGATGCGAAGGTTCATGATTAAAAGGTTTTAAGCATCCTTTAATAGTCTCCTATGCTAAGGAAATGAATGAAGGAGATGGGGTAATAATGATGAAATGAGAATTTAGTATCTTTGCAATGTAATGCATCAGTAGGTGTTTCCTCACAACTAATGCACGCGAATAAAAATTCAGACCAAGTAACAAGGTCTATTACCTTGACAATCAACAATCATAGCTATCACAAAACTCGTGGTACCTAGTACGCCGACCAAGATAATTTCTCGAATCGCCACGAATCGACAAGGCTACTAATGCCGTAACGTCCATACTCGCAAAACTATCCTTTCTTAAGCTCTAGACCAAGTCTACAACCAATGTACTAAGCATCCTAACACAACGTTAACATCTCAATACTCACGGTGAAGCGCCAATCTCTCCTGCAGCCGTGATTATCCTCTAAATCGCAACCTTCAACCTTCTCACAAAGTCGAGTGTATATCTTACTCGCATAATAACCCTTAACAACAAAGATAGTATAATATTACTCATTACATAAAACATATCCTTATAGAATATACAAACATCATACTAAACCGATAAGTATCAATATACAATTCATGCTTCATATATATACATACTATGGCCCTTTTTAAATAACCACACAAAACCACAATTCTATATATAACATAGTCTTATACATACATAGACTAACCAAGAATCCATACACCATGCGTTACATACCGGTAATCCACAAAACAAACCATATCATATATCGATCTCACATTGGGGGTATTATTCCCGATTGAGCAAATAACCAATATTACACAATACACCATATAATGTATGAATGCACATGAGCTACCGATTAAAACGTGTACTCATAATAACGATAATAGTAGCAACGGTATAATTTACGTATATATATACAAGAATATACCTTCCTATTTCGGATAGGCCTCAAAACTCCGCAATGGCCAACCGCCCACGCCAAGCCACGACCTCAAACTCTAGGCGTCCACCACCTTGTCTCTCTTGGAGCCCTTGGATTGTTGACTAGTACTCCTGCATCGATTAACCTCATCTTCTGGGCAATCCTTACGGACATGATCACCGCCACAAGCGAAGCACTTTCCTGCCTTACCCAACATATCCGTTCTCGGCATGTCCCGCCCTCATACAAAATTACATATCAACTGCGCCGCCTCGTCGTCTCCACGAGGTAGGAACATCACTCCGTCTACCGATGCGTGTGATTTCGGATTAACTTTACGAGTCTTTGCCCTCTATTACCATCATTTCCCTAATAGTACTCGAGGCTCTCTTTTGAGCATACTCCTCGATGTCAACTCCATTGCATACGCACGATCCTGACGACTCTCTCAATCCGTAAGTTGCACTAACGAGCAGCCCTACGATATTTCATCTTTAGGCCCTTCACAAGCCGTTGGGTCTTCCTAGCCTCATCGGTACTAAGTAACCACAATAGCGAGCCAACTCTACGTGAACTTCGGCCGAATCTTGAGCCACCGTCATAGCTCCTTGTTCTAATGCCATGAATTCGCTTCTCTTCTTTCCGAACTCTTCTAGGAATGAAGCGTACCATAAACTCCATCGTGAAGTTTTCCCACACTAGAGGCACTCCATGGTGTCTCCAACTATCTCGTAACACATGCCACCAATGGTCGGCCGCACCGGTTAATTTAAACACTTGCTAGGGTCACCATCTCTCTGACGTACAACCCATAGGCTGCAAAAGATCTTCTCCATGCTTTCTATCCAAAGTTACGCTTTAGAAGCATCGGGTCCTCCATCGAAGCTCTCGGGTTCCAACTTCAAGAATCTCGCAAGAATGATAGAATTGTCTTCCATCCCAAACATCTGCCGAGGGTCACACGCGGATCGTAACATTCTCCCCTCCCTCATTGCCACGAGTTGTACCCGAACGGGGTCTACTAGAACTAGCTCCACGCCAAATTCCTGACATAATACGCCTACAAAGAACACTCAGCGTTAATAACTCAACAATAAACCCAACCCAAACTAGGCCAAGGAACCTATCTGGCGAAATAGCTAACCTATAGCTCGATACCAACTGGTGACCCGACCGAACTCCAATGCGGAATCCCAAGTCGTCTGCCGTCAAGACAAGCTAAAAGACGGACAAGCACCGCTAAGCGTAGTAGTGCGAGTCGAGTCGAACCAACAAACACTAAACGAGGAATGAAAAGCCATAACGGCAAAACCGAATAACCAAAAACTAAAATGCGGAAGCAAATCATAAGTGGGACCAAAGCCTATAATTATAAACTAAGGAATACAAAGGTGAGAGCGACTATCTCCGACAAATCTCGACTTGCGTGACACAACATTGCGCACGGACAACAAACCATCGGCAACCTAAGGCCGGCGAAGCAACAAGAACCAACGATAAACAACAACTCAACGGCTATAACATGCCGGAGGAACAAATCAACTAAAAGAACAAGATATTCAAATCCTAACAACTAAACCCAAGTCTCACGACTAATGTCGTCGGAGATGACAATACCAACAATAATAGAATGAGTGAGCTAAAGCATACTCGAAATAACAAGGGAATAACTCCCAAAAGATACAACAGCTCGACCAAGCAAGTCGGCTTCCAAAATAATACAATAACAAAATACTAACATAATCTACCCAAGTAAAGTCTACATAACTTTACATTCGTGTCTCACAAATACATAATAACAGTAATAATAATAAATCCAAGCTTAAAGCCCGGAAGACCACCTTCTAGGAATCACTCTCGAAGCCGCCACGTACTAACGGGATCATTTGCAAAAACTAAGGAAAACAAACACACGAAATGAGTCATAATGACCCAGTAAGTTACTAAATGCAAATGTATGGCATAGTATGTCGTGGCATGGCATAATGCACAAGCATATATAAAATCATGGTATCATACCAGCATACCAACAATAAACTTGTATTAAGTCATCATGTAACATAAACTTCATAAACCATATAGCACATTTTCTTTCATATAAGTGCTTATACCTAAGCACATAAAACCAAGACCTGGGCCAAGCCCTCAATATTCAAATCATGGGCACCACCCACAATTGATCATAATCTGGGTTTCAATCCTCAAATGATCACAACTCACCAGTTTTCTTAATGAGTACCTCGTTACATTCATCCAACCCTGAGATGAGAAATGGGAGCTCAATATCAGGCTAGGGGGCGCTAATACGAGACCACATCCCACTATCGGCCAAATAGTGAGGAGAAAGGGTACCAATGCGGCGATTCATAGCGAATGTTTCCAAAGGCCATGAATCGTCCCATTGCCGACAAAACGACCAAGACGCCAGCTGGACTCAAATCAAGATGCTCAAGTAGATATTTACTTGGATAAACCAATAAGGACCAAGTCCATCATAAAAGAACTTATCAATTCAAGTAGGTCATAATGCTCTACAAAACCCAATAAACAATGCACATAATTGTACACACTTAACATGTTCAACTAACTTGTAAGTTTAGTTCAAAAACCACATATTGAGGTATTCACAATCCTCAAGTCATCACCAATTCAAGAATAGCTTATAGCTCAATAAATCACAACGTGAGGTCTACTATAGTCCTCTACTCGAGATTAAGTCAAAGACTATTATTTAGTCTAAGTATAACCCTAAACAAGGCCTAGCATTTAAGCTTATACATAACGGCTTACCGGACTCAACCATAGTCCTAACCGTCGAACATAATCGACATTCTCAAAACCATTCTCATGAATGACAAGGCTACAAGTAGACCAAGACCCATAAGTTTTCCATGTGCGCTCATCCGAATTCCCTAAAAGAAATCTCATTCAATAATCATTTCTTAAGAATACGAGATCATTGATTGATCTCTAATGCTCGTGCTCTAAGAGCACGCTCTAAATAAATTCCCAATAAGCCTCTATATCATGGGTGTCACAAATGAGACCCAATTCGAGATGCTTTCGGTACTCACAATCAAAACCAACCAAACTCGAACATCGTAGGATTTCAACCTAAGGTTCACTAACATCTTATGGAACCTAAAATGACTCCATTGAGTCCTAACATCGAACTTCATTAAATACGCACTTCATAAATCCCAAAACTGATACAACATTCAAATTTATAATAATTCTTCCAAAAATAATTCGGGCTTGTTTCCCAAGCCTAAAAATCAAGAATTCAACGTAATCTTAATCAAAGCGGATCCCAAATATCGTAGGACTTCAACCCGAGTTCATTAACACTTTATTGAACTTATTTCGACTCCGTTGAGTCTAAATACTAAGTTTCATTATTTACATAATTCATCAATCTCAACATTGCACCCACATCAATTAACCATAATTCTCCATAGTTCGGGCTTGATTCTCAAGCCATCAAATTCATAACAAACCTAACATAAATAATCCTCTTCAAGGCATTAACAAGTTCATACCTCTAAAAATTCACAAATTAGGCATATTTCCCCAATGAACTCAAATAACATATGGACATGATTTCTAGCATGCTCATAAGCCTAGAAACACATAATGAAGAGTAATCACACACTTCAACAATCATAAAACCACTCTTTAATTGCTTTTACAAGTTATACTTCCAAAAATCCCCAAAATTGGGCAAACATAGCATAACAAGTGTTCATTGCCCACAAATAGCATATAGATTGTTTTCCTTAGGGCCAATGAACCAAAATCAAAAGGGAGTAACTTACCTAGCTTGAGTGAAAACTCAAGAGAACACAAATCCGATCGGTGAAGTTGTTCTACTCGTCGAGGGCTTCAAGATTCCGAAGTTTGAAGGAAATCGGGTGGGTGGATCGTCTTGGATCGAAGAGAGAAGAAGCTAGGGCTTGAAATCTCCCTTGGACTCTCTCTCTCTATTTTACGTATGTGGAGGATGAGAAATGAAGAGGGTTTGGCTGAATTGGGAAGAGGTTAGGCTATTTATACTTCCACAACAATAAGGGCACAATAGACTTTTCCTTGCACAATTAGTAGAGATTAGGACTAATCAATCACTAATCTAACCTTAATTAACTTCCAACTAATGTTAGTACATGTTTAGGGTTAAGTATGAGAGGTTAGGAAGGGTTTAGAGGGGGTTTAATGAGGGTAGAATAGGTATAATTCGTCCAAACACAAAACAGGGCAAAAATCCCGTAACAGCATCCTGAGGTTGAGGCGGGCGCCTCACTCCTCTCCATGCGGCCGCCTGGGCTCTGTCCAGCCAAATAATGCTCTCAGTACTTGAGGCGGGCGCCTCGCAAGGTGCCAGGCGGGCGCCTCGGCCTCTGAACCTCCAAAATTTGGTCTAAACTTGTCCTAAATGATCCCAAACTTATGGGCAACCATTCTAAGGTCTAACCCAACTCAAAACAAGTCTAAAACACACCCGAACAACTCCCGAAACAACTCGGGCGAAGCAGGAAGGGGTGCAACAACGTGCAGGAGCGACGAATGAACTCGCAATCGAACGAGCAACGAAAGGAGACTTTTAAGGCAAGTATAAGGGCTAATGAAGAAGCTTAAACACTTCTAGAAAGTTGAATAACAACTAGGGGAATAAGAATCCCAAAGGAGAGGCGATTACGCGACTCGATTCCCGAACTACGCGATAGAAACGAACGCTATCCCCAAAACTTCCAATTCATCGATAGACTTAAGGAACACCTCCAACTTGAAGTCTAATGCATCTAAACATGTTAATAAACCATCTTATAGAGGTCTAGGACCCAAACCGAGGTCACGAACACAAAACGCAAGCAAACCCTCAATCGCGTCGCATTCCGACTATCGTCGAGTCACGACTCGTGACTTTAGCAAGTCAACAACTATATGGAGTCTATTAATAATGTTTCGGTCTTAATATGGTCTCTCAAACACATCTAGACTCTCTCGCAAACCAAACATACAGTCGACAAAAGAAGAAGTGGAAGTATAGCACGCAAACCGAGATAACGAAGGAGCGGGGCGTCACATTTTTGATCGGCCAAGTACGCGGCGTTGTGTGCTCCGGCGATACCACACCCTATTCAGAATGTTTTAAGGGTATCAATGGAGTTTCCAACCAATATACTTAGACCGCCTTATATATATATATATTTTTTTTTGATTTTTCAAATTTTTTTTTTATGTATATGTATATTTTCGAATTTTTTTTATTTGATTGATTTTTTCAATACTCGAACATGCCACGAGATATCGAACGAGGCTGCCAGATGGAGGATCATATCCACAAATATAGCCACGGCCGTAATGGGAACACTTTATTGAAATGCGTAAATTAATATAACGAGCATATTGCAGCCAGAAACAAAGAAAACAAAAAAAAGTTTTATTTTATGAGTCTAGCCCTCCATTTTATTAAAAATAAAACGACATCCCCAGAGTCGCCTTTGTGAGGTTCAGGAGTGCGACCGCCCGCCCTTGTTTAGGGGGTGCGTGCGCGGGACACCACGCTCTCGTTCCACCCTCCCTTGTTTAGGGGAAGGCGAAATCGAAAGTGCGAGAGGAGTGCTGTCTATATTAGCACGTTGGAATGTGCCTCGGTTGCCCTGAGTGGATTTTGTATCCAAAATGGGAACTAAAGGTTTCCTCATGTCAGGTTATCCCTTATTTCGTGGATAACAGGATATGGGAATGCATTACCTTTCCATTCTCATTCTCCCCTTTTATCTTTCAGGGAAAATAGAGAAGTGCAAGAAAAGATATTGCGACGCCCCCACTTATGGATTTATTAAAATGGCCTTATGGCCCAATCAGATCGCTATGGGAGCTATGGGTTTCCCGCATCAAGTTATCCCTTGTTTAGGGGATACCAGGATATGGGAATACATCACCCCTCCATTCCCGTATCTCCCTTTTTTAGGGGAGAACAGGAAAGTGCAAAGAGGGAATGTTGCGTGGCCCCACTGGATCTGAAAGTTTTTAGAGTCGCCACCTTTATTTTAAGGCAAAAATAAAGGAAAACCAGAAGAGAAAACCAGAGATTTTAGAAAATGGGTTCGGGGGCTAAGTTACGAGTTGGGAAGGTGCTAGGCACCCAACTCGCCCTTTCGGTCTCAAAGCGTTTTTGGCTGAAATATGCTCATTGTTATATTAATCTAGCAAATAAATAAGGTCTTATTTTGACAAGGGAAAATTAAACAGATACATTCGTGGCTACATTATTTACGGACTCGCAGCCGCCTCCTTCCAATAATTACAAACACATTTAAGAATATTTGGCCATTATAATGGCTCTTTTACATAATTTTTCCTAATCTAATCCGGGCAGCACAACGGCTTATATTGGCTACATTGTGCCGGATTTAAAATACAACTTTTTGAAAATAAATAAAAGAAATAAAATACAAATGAAATAAAATACGCTCTTAAAGGTATTACCTTTTAGAGCGGTGGTGTGCTCGCTCTGTCCTCTTCGGGAGAGGGAGTCTTTTTTTGTTTTGAATTGAACTGGACTGGAATTGAACTGGATTTGAACTGGATTTGATTGATGTTTTGAGGCTGGGGCCTGTCAACTCGGGCAGAGTGACAGCTTTATTTTGGTTGGTTTTGGCCTTTTCGATTGGGCGGAACCTAGACTTAAGTTTTGACTTTTTTAGCTCGTTACTCGGGCAGAGTAACGGCAGGGTGTGTGTTTATGTGTATTTTCGTGTATGTGTTTTTGTATTTATTGTGTGTGTGTGCGCTGTGTGTGTGAGTGGAGCTGCCGGGTTTGAGGGAGTATATGTGAGTGTGCGTGTGGGTTTGAGTGAGAGGGATACGGGTGGAGAGTATATATTATGTGAGTGTGTGTGAGTGAGGGCGCTGGAAATGGGGGTAATTGAGAGAGAGAGTTTCGGCTGGGTAGAGAGTGAGAGGGAGTAGTGCGCTGGAGTGAGAAAATTGAGAGATGAATTGTGTGGGCTGTTGGCAGTGAGGGAGTATTTATATATGGGAATTGATACTTAGTGGGTAAGGAAAATGGGGGAAAACCGGCTGCTCCCTTTTTCTTTTTTTTCTTTTCTTTTTGACTTTTCTCTTTTTGTTTTTCTTTTTGTTTTTCGTTTCTTTTGTTTTTCTTTTATCTTTTCGATTTTCTTTCTTTTTTTGTTTCTTTTCTTTTTGATTTTTCTTTTCTTTTCTATTGCTTTTTCATTTTCTTTATTTTTTTGTACCTTTGCTCCTGAAACATACAAGAAATAATTAGTAGTCCATTTTGCAATATTTATTGGACAATATAAAATAGGGGTACGAATTTGGGGTGTCTACATGTGCCAATACAACAAACTCATTTATTGCTAGGGCGACCTTGGCAAGTTGAGAGGAGTGCCACTTATGATGGCAACACAAAAAGACATTCTTTTATACACAATCAAATAACCATTAAACTTGTACCATTGACTCCGATACAAACTTATGAGAATTTTACGATGTTAAGTTCAATAGCTAGTGAAGAGAGAAATGCTAGTGAGGAAAAGAATATAGAGAAGCCTTTAAAAAATGAGAGCTTGAGAGAAAATAAAGAGAGTTTGACTAGAGAGCAAAGTGAGGAGTGTAAGATAGCCAAGAAAAAGGAGAGCTCAAGTGAAAATAATGAGAGTTTGGCTAGAGATAAAAGTGAGTTTTGTGAGATAACCAAAAAGAGAAGAGCTTGAGTGAAAACAAGAGTGAGAGGCCGGTTTTAGAGACTAGTGAAAGACGTGAGACAATCGGGCAAAAGGAGAGGAAAATTAGTATGTGTGAGAAAAAGAAAGAGTGTGAGAAAGAGAAAGAAAGTGAGGCAAATTTTTATACTAATCAAGTTAATGTTGTATTGCCAAAGTCTATTGTTTCTTTTTCACAAACTTTTCAAGAGGCACCACCGAAAGAAGGTAAGGACAAATTTGTCATTTCAACTTATAAGGGACCATTTAGAAAAAAATCTTATTTTTTATATCTTCTCCTTCCTCCTCTACCTAGGTCCCTCCTGTCATTTCCCCCCTCTTCTTCAATCTCACCCATCCTTTCCGATGAAACACTCCATGAAAAACAGCAAGAAACCCCACCCACCACCATCTCATTCCTCACAATCCACCAACCATCTCCACTAGTATCAAAACCAACCGCTTTGCGAATGTCGTAACCAGACTTCAATTTCTACATGAACGACACCTCTGATTAACAACCTTCCATGGTCGACGAGCTTTTCTCCAAAGGGAAAATCCACCTAACTTGAATCAAGAAAATCACCACCTCACCAAGGAATTATTTTTTCTCTCTCTAGGTACCTTATTCCACCCAACCCAAATCAATAATTGGTTTATTCTTCATTTCAACTAAAATAACTAGCAGCGGGGACGACTTACGTGGAGGTCTTCTTGGATATAGCTATGACTGATGGCGGTAACATGGAGGATTTTATGAGTCAACCCGTGTGTGTGTGTGTGTGTGAGAGAGAGAGAGAGAGAGAGAGATAATAAATATTGCCCATTGCACCAGCTGTTGGAGGGATAAGTATAGATGGGAATTGCGACAACTTCCTCAAAATCGATTTCCCAAACTCACAAGTCCCAAAATAAATCTTCGAGGAAGCAGTTGACCCCACAATAACAGCAGAGATGTCGCTGTAAAATCACAGAATCCCTTTCTCTTGAATAGAGCATGGAGTTTGGGGGAACCCCTTGTGGCAGGGTTTAGCCAATTCGAGAAAGTGGATTTTCGATTGGGGAGGCTAACGAAATAGAGGTTGAGGAGAATTTAATAGAATAATTAGGGTTTAGGGGTTGGGGGTTGAGGGTGAGTAAGAGGGTGTTACATTGGGTGAAGAGGTCATTGAAATTGTTAAGAGAGTTAGGGTTTGAAGAGAGGAGAGAGAAAGATGTGAAGGTTGGAGTTGGAGTGTCCATAAGAGGTGAATTTTATCTTGAGCAATGCAGTTGTGATAGCACTAATTGGCATTGCCAATCTTTCATGGAGATGTCAATGGATGTGTATGAACAATGAATTTTTGCTCCAAGGTTTATTAATTACATAACTAGCCCTTGTACTTTCTAACTTGATATGACCATTTTACCCCTAGGCAAAATCACATGAGATGCACATGAGGAAACTTAACTAACGGAATTGGACAGAAGGACCAAGTCTGCGAAATTTTTTAGCTTAAGGACCAATTCCGAGCAATCGGGACCAAAACCGAGAAACCCAAAAAGCACAAGGACCATTTGGGTAGTTTGCCCATAATTAAAATCAACCAATTAGAAAACACACTAACTCAATAATTAAATATCCAACGATTTCCTCCTTTTTGCCTTTCTGAAAAGCGTAAAAAAAAAAAAAAAACAAGCAATTCAAACAAGCAAATAACTCCCCTAAATTAGACAATCCAATTAAGCTTTAAAGAAAGATTTAAAGCATTCTTCATCATCCACAATTTCCCAAGGAAACTGGAGTTGATTAACACTGGGACAAGGATTAGCAATAGGAATAGGATCAACTCCCCTAGAATCATTACTATGAGTAATGTTGAACATTCCCCAATTTTGAGCAGCTTCAGCCACAACAAGAACATTTTCAGCAGCATCATGGTTGTCATCCTCATCATCATTTGAAACTTCAACTTTGGCTTTACCCTTGATCTTGAAAAAGTTATGACACACACTCCCACAAGTGTTACCACACTTAGGTACTCCGCCTAAATTACTAGGCAGCAATACAGCATCTCCCCTTTGGTTTTGCTAGAAAGAAGCAACTCATTGTAGATCTCACGCATCTTGCGAAGGAAACAAAGATACTCAATGACAAAATCATACTAATCCAAAACTTGGACAAGTTGCACATCAATATCTACCATATGCTCACGAATGAACGAGGCATTGACACAAAACGGGGCAGGAAGGACACAATCTCTAATAACAGGTTTGGAAAAGATTGAAGTCTTGAATGGAGACTTGGATGAAGGTACGTCTAGCCTAGAGGGTCCAGACACATGGACATAACATCATCCATGTTCACAATCAATGTGAGGAATACAAAAAACAAGACCATTCTGGGAAGAATCCACATAATTCAAGGGTCACGAATAGTTAGACTTGGTTGACATGATGCAAGACAAAATAACAATATAGGGAGAAAAAATTTCGCAAACTAGGAGATATGAATATAAAACCTAAAAAGAGTTACAATACATATAGGAGATAAACTGTAATTAGGTTACGAAAGAATCAAAAAAATTGTAAGGATTATAAATTTTAAAAACCAAAGGAAACATGTATAGTTAAATATGGAAAGTAGAAATAAATTGTTGACTAAAAAGACTAAGGATTAACAAATTCTAAAGGGTTACGGAAACACCTAGTATACCACACTTCTTACACACGGATAAGTCATGCAAAGATTTATCACAAGTCTTATGTAAATTCTCTAATTCATCCCACATTTCATAATTGATCAAATATTGAAATTATAAGAAAAAGAATTTCATACATGAGCAAACACATATACTTCATCTCAAGGAGCACATATAATTACCAAGAATGCATGTCCTACTGGATGACTAAAAGATATGAAAGTGTATAACTAAAATTATATGAGAGAGAGTGAGAGAACTGTTTTACTTCCAATGAATTCATCAATGTCACCTCAATCAACATTACATTATCAAAAAAATTTGAAATTTGATAATCTGTTTCCAAAAAGTTATTATTAAGAGATACTATTGATCTCAAAACAAATTAGGATATATCCAACAGGTAGCTTTCACACTTTTGATAAAAGTAGCGTCAATTTTTTATTCACATGATCAGAATCAATGAGATACTATTGAAGATTAAAAACTGCTATATTTTTTAAGTGAACCGGCCAAAAAATTTCTATGAAATTTGAAAGATAGCTCTTTCCTTTAGAGGATATAAACAACACCAATTGAGTTATAAACTTTTTGTAGGAAACATTAAGATCAAGCATAAGCTTTCTCCGAAAAATCAATTCAGGTTGTAGAAATACAAGTTTCTTTGAAGGTGAAATTCATAGAAGAAATTGAGAAGAACAGTTGTGCAATGCAGTACAATTATGCCTAAAACAATTATAAAAGAAAGAAATAAAAAACCTAAAAATATACAGTGATTACAAATGTGGTCACCAATGTACCCACATTGACAACTAATATTATAAAATGCAAACACTAAGAGATCTCCGTAGGGTGGAGAATCTCTTATAATCTAATGACTTGGTAAAAATATCTGCAAGTTGATTTTCAGTTCTTATGAATTCTATACGTATGATATTTTTTCTAATAGATCTCGAATGAAATGATGTCTAATGTCAATGTGCTTAGTTCGAAAATGTTGCACAAGATTCTTTGATTTATCAATAGCGCGCACTTGTATTATCACAATATATAAGTAATGAGTCATTATGCAAACCATAATCCTCAATCGTTTGATTTATCCAAAGCAGCTGAGTACAATAGCTATCAACTGCCACATATTATGATTTAGCAGTGGAAAGGGAAACATAATTTTGTTTCTTACTATACCACGACACTAAGTTATTTCCAAGGTAAAAACAACCACCAGAGGTACATTTTCTATCATACACATCACCAACCCAATCAAAGTCACTAAAACCAACTAAATTAGCATTGGTGTCTTTGGAGTACCAAATCCCTCATTTTGAAGTTCCTTTGGCATATCTAATAATTCTTTTTAAGGCCATAAGGTGAGATTGCTTAGGGTTTGCTTGATATCTAGCACAAACACATACACAATACATAAGATCTGGACGACTAGCAGTCAAGTAAAGTAAACTTCTAATCATACTTCTATAGAGGGTATTATCAACATCTTTACCTTTATCATCTCTACTAAGCTTAACTTTTGAAGACATAGGAGTCTTTGTATAAGTAGCATTCTCCATTTTAAATTTCTTAACTAAATTCTTAGCATATTTAACTTGTGAGAGAAATATATCATCTTTAGATTATTTGATTTGCATACCCAAAAAGAAATTTAATTCACCAACCATACTCATCTAAAATGTAGAAGTCATTCCGTTTATAAATTATTTTAACATAGAATCAGATGTAGAACCGAAAATTATATCATCTACATATATTTGAGCAATAAGAATTTCTTTATTGGATTTTTGAATAAACAAAGTTTTATCAACCTCTCCTTTTTTAAAATCATTTTTAAGAAGATAATTTGTTAACCTCTCATACCAAGATCTAGGAGCTTGTTTTAAACCATAAAGAGCTTTCTTAAGTCTATAAACATGATCTGGCTCAGAACGGTCTTCAAAGCCTTTAGGTTGCTCTACATAGACTTCTTTATTTAACACTGTGGAAAACAGAGACCTTTGAAAAATACATTCTATGGATTGCAAGGAAGAAAAATAAGAAGCAAGGAAGAGTGATCTGCAAAAGCTATAAAGATAGAGAACAGTGTCTTGATCAAGAGATCCATTTCTTAATTTGAGCTATTTCATTCCCTTCAAAGAACTTAGTCTCTACAGCACCTCAGAAATCCAATCCTTTGGTAAAGATCAAGCACTCCAGATTCCATTGAAGACAGATCTCCAAAGATGTCCAAGGAAGAGGAAGAATTGTCTGTCTCCATTGCATTCATATAATCAGACTTGTATTCCATTGCAAGGGTTGTTGGTTGTACAATTATAGGCCAATATAGGGAGTCGAGTGTTCAGCACTCAGTTGCTGAATTATTGATTTTTTTGAGCAATCTATAAAATTGTTTTCTCATGTCTAATCTACTTGACTCCACATGTTCCTGACTTGTTCTTGAATCTATGAAAGACGAGTTCTAGACGGGGGAAGGAATCTAGGGGAAGAAAGTAGATTACTAGGCTAGAGAGTCTTAGTTGATGCAATAAGCGTGTTTGCCTTTGAGTAAATCTCTGTTGTATTTGCAATTATTACATATTCTTTAAACTCAGCTATGATCTCTCTTTCATGTTCTTAAAAGGTTTTGATTTTCTAAAACTATATATTTTGTAATCCATATGCCATGCATCTGAAGAAGAGTTAAATATGATGTTGTTATGAACATATATTCGTGTATAATTGCTTAAATCTTCCAAAAATATATATGTATTACATGAACATTTTCGCTGCCAAAACTCTTTTTAGCAAATAGTTTATCTACAATCTGCCAGCAAAGTTCATTACTCAGCTTTGAACATGCCTTCTAATCAGTATTACCAGTAGACATGTCTCTCCTTCAGATTGTCTTATCACTAAAAGGCATTTCACTCATATTCTTGAATGAATGGTGAGATAAATTTTAAAGTGGTAACATAGGCTGTTCACCCCTCCCCCTCTAGCCTATTTGAGCACGTTCATGGGACCAACACTAGCATTTATTTTCATTTACTTTCTATGTTGTAATGGATATTGCATCACATCTGTTATACCTGCATTTACTTTTTGTGTTGCAATGGATATTACATTCTCACCTGCATACACTTTTTGTGTTGCAATGGATATTGCATTCACACATGCATTTATTTTCTATGTTGCAATGGATATTGCATCACATCTGTTATACCTGTATTTACTTTTTTTGTTGCAATGGATATTGCATTCACCTGCATTTACTTTTTGTGTTGCAATGAATATTGCATTCACACATGCATTTACTTTCTATGTTGTAATGGATATTGCATCACATCTGTTATACCTGCATTTACTTTTTGTGTTGCAATGGATAATGCATTCACACCTACATTTTACTTTTTATGTTGCAATGGATATTGCATTCACACCTGCATATACTTTCTATGTTGCAACATATATTGCATCACATATGTTATACATGTATTTACCTTTTTTGTTGCAATGGATATAGCATTCACACCTACATTTACTTTTGTGTTGCAATGGATATTGCATTCACACCTGCATTTACACCTTTTTGCTTAGAACCGAACTATGTTTGGTCTGACTCCTTTTATAAGGATACGTAGGCAGCCTATCACACTAGGTCCAACCATCACAAATGTTATCACCATCATGTTTAATTCCTAGGAACATAGATCACAACTGAACTACGTTTGGTCTGATTCCTTTCATAAGGATACGTATGCAGCCTATCACAATAGGTATGAGCATCACAAATGTTTTTCTTACATTTTTCGGCATTGGCCGAACTACGTTTGGTATGATTCCTTTTATAAAGATACATAGGCAGGTTCGATCGTCACATCACAAAAATGATTTACATCTCATCACGATTTGCATCACAAATGTTTCTCAACTTTAAAATTTTCCTAGTAAGCCAAACTACGTTTGGCTTGATTCCTTTAGAGGATATGTAGGTAACCCTCGGGGCCCAATCATGCTTTTCTCAAAATTGAGAGTTTATTCTTATCAACGACGTTCGTTTACTCGTAAACTCCGTCGTTGAGGGGCTCTGAAGACACCCCAATTTCATACCCCTAGCATGCAATGTTCTAATAAATATTATTACAAGTTAATTGGACTAATAGACGCTACTTTTTAAACGTTTCAAGGGGCCAAGACATTAGAGGAAACTTGCAAAAACCAAAAGGGATGAAGAACAAACAACAGGGGGTGAAAATGTAACAAAAATGGAAGGAAAGCAAGTCGGGGCGCGGCACATATAAGACGCGGCGCCGCGCCCAATACTGCCTGTGTTACGCTCTCCCTTATTATTTTGACCTCTCTGCTTAGTCACTGTTTACATCTGATTTTGTTGAGAGAGCACGAGGTGGCTGCACTTATGCCACCCTCTATGCCGGTTGCCCCTTGCCCATCCACCTGCCTTGCATGCAAGGTTGAGAGACTTCCTCCTCCTCCTCTAAAAGGAGGCCTTCCCTCCTTCATTTAGAGATCTCCTTTTCTCCCTTCGTTAGGCTGCACAAATAAAACAACACTTACTCCCTCCGTCAGGCTACCCACCCACACACACACACAACATACACTCTCTTCGTTACTCTGCCATAACAACACTACAACAACATAGCCATTACACTGTTGAAGTTCTGCCAAAATACTCACTCTCTCGCATATACACCACACACAACATACACACACCCACATACACAACACAACAACAACAACAACGCAACAAAGACTTTCTCTCTCGAGAAGATAGGGGAAGCGCACGAGAATTGCCTAAGCCTAGGCGTACCGGGTTCAGATACTCACGTTCCAAGAGGTAGGTCTCAGATCTGATATTTTGTCCCTGTAGTTATTTATTTTAAAGTCTGTAAATAAAATGTAGATATTTATACGTTGTGAATTTGTAAATATTTTTATTGTTCGTACATATTATTAAAGTTTGTTTTCCTTTTCGTTTATATTTTTATCATAAAATAGTTATAATTTCTTCTCATTTAGTTAGTTTCTTTGGTTTGTATATATAATGTGAATATGTCGTGTTGTTAATATAGTATTTTATTCGTAAAATAGCTAATAGAATAGTTGTCATTATTCCCCAGTTTTGTTACTTTGGTTGTCTTTTCTTTATTTTTTTTAGTTAAAAATAAATATTAAACTTTCTTTATTTGCCGTATATATATATATATATATATATATATATATATATATGTATGTATGTATGTATGTATGTATGTATGTATGTACAAATATGTTTTCTAGACTAAATATGTATATAAAATAAACATTTTAGCAAAACCCAATTTTTTAGACCAAAAAGGCGAGTTGAGTGTCTAACCCCTTCTCAACTCGTAACTTAGTCTTCAAACCCATAATTTTTTTTTTTGGCATTTTTGGTTTTTTCTGTTCTAACCTTAAAATATAGGTGACAACTTTATGTATATATATTTTTAGAGTCCACAACGAAAACGTATTCTATGCGCTCAAAGTTTTGAAACCGCTCTCTTTCACGTAGCGAAGCCAGGGGTCGAAACAGGGTTCTCACAATTTGTTAAGTTCATTCATTGTTGCTTACTAAACTTTAAACCCAAGGATCTAGTTCATAATCATAACCAAATGAGCTATCAATATACATGTACATAGAGGCTAAATAAACTCTCGTTTGGTGTAGCATTTTGAAAATACAATTTTTTTAAAACGCAACATTTTTAAAATGTAATTTTTTTTTCTTGTAAAGACGTTTGAGAAACTATTTCAAAATGTTATTTTCATAAACAAATTAGTTGTAAACGTAACATATTTTGAAAACGCTCCAAGTTGGAGTGTTTTAAAACGCTACATTGAAATACTTTTAAAGAAAAAACTTTACATTTTTTACCAATATTTTAATCAAAACACTTTATCAAACAAACACTAAGTGCACATAACGGTCCTACCTTCTATATGTATTTGGCGTAAGTGTTTTATTTTTGGGCAATGCTAGGGTCATTCTTATTTTATACTAAAATATGAGTATTCTATGATATGACACACTCTCATTGGCTGAAGTGTTGGGACCTACAAAATATCCAACTAATAAAAATATGTCACATCACAAAGTATTTATATTTTGGTATAAAATGAGAGTGGCCTAAGTATTATCCTTTATTTTTATCTAATACTCCCTATGTTCCTTAAAAAAAGGTTCATTCTAAGTTATTTAAGAAAATATTAACTTTCTAATCATTCCTTTTTTAGAACTTTCATGTACGATTTCCCTTTATCTGATTTCACTTTAACTCGGCCACATTCTTACATGAGTATTTTCGAAAAGGTCGTATTATTATAATATTTATAATAAAATTAGTTATTTTTAAAAATAATTGTATAGCTATATTTCATCGGTCAAACTTTTTTATTTTGTAACAACGTACTTACACCTTCTTTTCATCGCACTAAAACTAATTATTTTTTAAATGAAAATTTAACGTAAAATTTTTTATTCTTTTTTTCAAAATCATAAACATGTATATTTTTTTTTCAGACTAATAAAAAAAATATATGTCTTTAGAATGGAGGGTATATTCTTATTGAACACTACATGTTTTCTTAATTATAATTTCAACGTGCTCTCGTGACAAAGTTTTGTTTTAAACAATAAAAGTAGAGGTGGCAAATGGGCGGGTATGGGCGGGCGTGGGCGGGCCTAAATGGGCAACGGGCTCAAATGGGCGGGCAAGTAAGTGTCCATTTAATAACATGGGCATATATGGGCGGGCACTAAATGGGCATGGGCGCCCATGGGCGCCCATTTACTCATTAACATGCAATTATCAAATAACTATAAAAATTACAAAAAAAATCATTTTCTTCTACAAAAATCACTAACATTCCTCAAAAATCACAATGTACTTACTACCAGCACCTATGCACCAAGGCGCATAGAACTCTATTAGAACTGCAGAATGAAAAATTACCAAGGTATTAGTTGTTGATGCAGAAAAAATTGACAGTAAGTCCTCAAAAAATAGAAGAAACAACTGGTTAATACTAGTGCTTATACACACCATTTTTCCCAGAATTGAAAACAATGTCCTGCAAGCTTTTTACTTATCAAAAAAAAAAAAAAAAATGTCCTGCAAGCTTTCAGAAACAACCACCTTAACAGGCTCATCATTGACTTCAGGTATAGGTTGAGACTTCTTGTATGGCTGCACATTGCCATCCTGCATTTATGTACTCCGGTCAGTTTAGTTATTAAAAGTGTTCTTACTTCATAAAAAACATATCAAAATACACTGTGCCAAACAGAGTAAATGGTGCCCAAGCCTAGAGTTATCCTCCAACGCAAAAACCAAAAAATCAGATAAATCAACGCAAAAACCAAAAAAACAGAATCCCACCATAGAAGGGAGAGTGAAGAGTGAAGTGTTTAAAACGCTATGATCTGATAAATCACAGCCACGACACAGAAACAACTGAGAAATGTCTTTCCAGTCTGCCA
Organism: Codonopsis lanceolata; assembly: GCA_013146195.2. NCBI lineage: Eukaryota > Viridiplantae > Streptophyta > Magnoliopsida > Asterales > Campanulaceae > Codonopsis > Codonopsis lanceolata. The sequence goes on along the minus strand of JABEVN020000380.1, from coordinate 13,980 downwards.
TTTCAGCAAAAATCTTCTTCCATTGTCCAGCAATCATGCTGTGAGCCTGTGACCTCATCTTCACCAAATATCTCGAAAAAGAATCCATGACAGATGAAATGCAAGTACATCTAGTTATGAGATCCTGTTTTATAAATTTCAACAACTCAAGTACATCTAGTTCCTTAGACAAACAACCAATCTAATTGAAATCACATGTTTAAAAATACTTCAGCACAGTCAAGATGCATGTAAAAAAGTAATATTGAAAAGTAGAAGAAATTGTAGGCTTAAGTCCAAGCTTAATTAGAAAAGATACAGTTTCAAACAGGACACTATTTTAGTTTAATTGAATCTAAGCTTAATAAAATTAAATGTTATGGGCTATCTTTCTGAAATTTAAGTCAATATATTTTTTTTAAAATGTTTTTTACTTGGATTTAGGCTACAAACAACTGCTAATCTTTGTCTTTCATTGCAAGACAGGTGACCACCAATCAATACGAGAATCTGCTAATCCAAAGGGAGTCGATAGTTTATATGTACACAAGCATAATTTCTTTCATTGCAAGACTGAAGACAATTAATTTACTAGCAGAAGCGTAGAAATTCAGTTAGCAGGACTGAGAGAAAAGGTTTGTCATCTTTTAGACATTAATTGCAGTTGAATAAACCGAAAGAAATCCACTCACAGACAAACTGCACTATGCATACCCAAAATGTTCTTGACATTTCCATGCTTATTATATTGCACCCTTCAGTAAACTTGCTTTAACAAAAACACAAAAAGAGCACAAATATGTAAATGCCTAAACTGCAGTAAGGTCAAATGTTCAGACTTCATTCAGTCCCCCTAAACTCACTTCCTGCTTCTTCTCCATATGACAGTTATTGGCCCAGCCAAAATAATTTATTCACCCACTTTGTTCTACTGTACTAACTTATGAATTTGGTGCTTGGGTCAAGCATTTAGTTAGTTGCCTTTTCAAACTTTTCTCTACAGTAATAAAACACACCTCTATTCCACAATATTTTACTTTCCAATCCGAATCAGCAAAAACTACATTCCCATGCTAACTCCCAACCAACCATTAGCAGCACCACCAAAAGGCAATCACATTTTATGCAATGTGCCCAAATGACACTTGCAGTAACACACTAACACTAAAGCTAGATAGCAAGATAATACAAGGAAAGAAAGTAAAGGAGAAGCAGAATAACTGAATACAAACAGGACATAATCTGCGTAGAGTCTGTGTCGTTCAAATCATAAATCGACACCCAAGCTCATAATTTCAGTCAAGTTTTATAAAATTCAAAATAACGAGCTATAAACTCTCAACTACTCTTAAATAAACACCCAAAACTTTATTTTATTTTACTAATTCCCATATCATATCCATAATGAAATAAAACATAGCACATGCCCTACAAAATATAAAGCCATAAGCCTTGTTCAATTTTTATTTTATTTTTATAAGATTAAAGATAAACATAGTTGCCAAAACACGTGAGGAGTTGATACGGTGCGGAAGCTCGAACTAACAATTTGTTCCAGCTTTTTTTGGACCAGCCCTTGCCGAATTATTACTCACCAAAACAGACCGAAAAACAGCCACAAAAACTCCCTTAACCTGATTTGTTTTGATAGGTTTCACCCTTACAAATATAGCCCAACAACTAACAACTAATCTTCTCCTAACAATCCCTCACACGCTGCTTTTATGAAGGTTAAGGACTGCTCAAACTACCTCACCATTCCAGCAACTAACACACACATAAGCTGTCCCAAAACCCTTGCAGAAATCACACCTATTCTGCCTTCAAATCAGCCCACGTTTTTGATGCTTAGCTGCCCAAAAGTTCCTCCTTTGAACACCCCAAAAGAGATGGCTACTCTTGAGTCTTGATTAAAAAATCTGATAGTCTAGAATTGGTTGTGAAAAGTTTCTAACAGATTGGCATAATTAGGTTCAAGTTTTCAATCATTAAAGTTGTTTCTAATTTAAAAACATTGCAGGGCAAAAGTTGCAGATTATTGGCAGAAGTTGCGATTGATATGGGTCATGGGTCATCACTCATCAGGGTTTTGAAAAGGCAAGATTTCCGCAATAATTAGGTTAGGGAACACAAGGTTGAATCATGCATAATTCAAAAACAACTATTTGAAATCACAAAGATTACCTCCGTGTGAAACAACAGGAAGAAGTCGCAATGGTTGCCGGGATGAGAAGATTTCTCGATTTCGCAATAGCCGGGACGTGGGCTAGGTTCACTAAATGATTTCTCGCAATAGCCGAACAATACCGCTGGTCGCCCAATAGAGAGTGTCGAGGAGACGTTTTCAATTTCAAGCTCTAGGTCTCAAAATTTGCGAAATTGAGAGATCACTGTGGAGACGAGGTTGCTTGGCGATAGGGAAGGAGCGCCGACTGAGTTTGCTTGGAGATGGAGACAATCGGAGATGGAGACGATGACAGATTTGGAGAGAGAGATGCCGATGACAGTGAGCGTGAGAACGTGATTGACGACGCAATTAGCGAGTTGAAAATCTGGGCGCCCATCCATGCCCATATTGCGCCCATACAATTTGATGGTCTAAGTGGGCATGCCCATTTGAGCCCATATTAAAATTTAAGTGTGTCCATACCCATATTTTTGTGGGCGGTCTGGACGGACATATGGGCATGGGCATATTTTGCCACCACTAAATAAAAGGTATGATATTACAAAATTTAGTTGACTTGGTGGTAGTTATATCAGCCTTGGTGGTAGTAGATTACATTTAATCACATACTTGTATTCTAATATTATATTCTAATTGACATTTCAAGTCATCCTCAAGTTAACAAAGATGTTTATTTGTGTTACATCCATTAGAGGGGGGGGGGATTTACAAAAATGGTCAAGTTAAAGATGACTTGGTCATTTATAGCCTCACTTGAAAAAAAAAAAAACTATTTTATGGTCTGGTTTATTGATAAACCACGACTGGTTTATCGGTAAACCAGTAAAAATGCACCCCCTCAACATCCGAAATTACTGATCAACAGTGTGGTCGACAGATCGACCACTTGGTCGACCAAGTGGTTTACAGTGGTTTATTGATAAACCAATGTAAACCACTTGGTCGACAACTGATTTATCAATAAATCAATGTAAAATCACTTGGTCGATAACTGGTTTATTTGGTCGACCACTTATGTTCAAAGGCTATATATGTTCATTAACCGGGTTCGAATGACTATATTTAACTAATATCACGCCATCTAGGGGTGGTAAATTCGGACTACCCATCTTAACCCGATAGAAATCGTGGGTTAAGGCGGGTTGACCCAAAAATTGTTTGACCCCGATATGCCTCAAATGTTATTCCGCTTTGTTCTCGTACTCTCTCTCCCTCCCTCCCTCCCTCCTCCCTCTGTATGTATCCCGATCCTTTCTTCACTTCTCCTCGATAACAGCGACTCACCACCGACCAACCGTATCTCTGTAACTCCTTACATTGAAATAGAGTTGAAGGAGGAAATTGATTCGTGTCAGAATTATTGTTTTGTAATTACATTCAGTTGCGAAAAGAAAATCTGGACAGTATAACAATGGCGAACCAGTTGGAGAATTTGGTGAGTCCATAAAGTCAAACGTAAGATCATTGAAGGAAAAAATATCCTCTTCGAATTGAAGAAGCCTTACATCAAAATGGATAAGATCTCCAGCGTCAAGGTCGAGATCCGTAGCCGTCAAGCCTCGACAAAACTCTCCAAGTCTCTGATCGCCCGGCAAGCACTTCGCTAGGTTGTAGATATACTAGAATTTGGTTGAATCTGTGTGTTTTCCCAGTTGTTAAGATTGCTCCGTTCAACCTAAGGGGACTGATCTGTTTACGGAAATTTTTTCAAAAAATAAAATTAAAAAAAATAACCCGGTTACGACCTGAACTGTTTGATATTTGGGTACCCACTACAACCCATTACCCACGTCAATCCAATGTGGCATTGGTCAAGTATGACCATATTACCCGGTTGTTATATATATATGGCCTTTGACAAATCCACTTTTGGTTCTGACCAAAACGCCCCTGCGTAAAGTGGTCGAAAGTGGTCGTCAAGTGGCGACCATGAGTAAATTTTTGACCAACGTGAATTTATTGGATATACATCGGTTTATCCAATAAACCACTTGGTTTATCCGTCGACTACTTACCCCAATACGTATATACACACCTATGGTCGATCTGAACAAACTCACAGTTCATTCTAACACAACATTTGTCGACCTAGAACCCTCTCAGTGACGACCATCGATTTCGATTTGATTTTGGATTTTGATTCAAACCTCAAGAGATTTCAAGAAACCCTAATTCATCTGTGATAATCGATTCAGAACCAGGTAAACCTTACATTGCTTTTTCACTTAGGGTTTTAATGTTGTCTTTATGGTTTATAATTTGAGTCGACCTCGACTGTTTTATCAATAAACCATGTACCAGACTTTTTGTTTATATTGACAAACCAATTTATAAACCATGTACCCACATTTTTGTTTATATTGACAAACCGGTTTGCAAATCATGTACGCCTTTTTGAGTCGACTTGCTTGTTTATCAATAAACCATGTACCTGCCTTTTTGTTTATATTGACAAACCAATTTACGAACCATGTACCTGCCTTTTTGTTTATATTGACAAACCAATTTACGAACCATGTACCTACCTTTTTGTTTATATTGACAAACCAGTTTGCAAACCATGTACCTGCCTTTTTGAGTTGACCTGCTCCTGTTTTATCAATAAACCATGTACCTGAATTTTTGTTTATATTGACAAACCAATTTACGAACCATGTACCTACCTTTTTGTTTATATTGACAAACCAGTGTGCAAACCATGTATCTGCCTTTTTGAGTCGACCTGCACTGTTTTATCAATAAACCATGTACCTGCCTTTTTGTTTATATTGATAAACCAGTGTGCAAACCTGTTGTTTGGTAAACCAGTTTGGAAAACAAGGTGCAAACCTGCTGTTTGGTAACTTTTTTATAAACCACAGACCAGTTAACATTATTAACAGACAATGACAGGGTTTATCTATAGTTTATTAATAAACCATATACCCGCCTTTTTGTTTATAAAACCATGTCTCTAAACCAAGTGTAATTTCATATGGTTCATGAATTTCACTGTCAGTAAACCTTGTTTTAATAGCCATAGATAATAGTTCCTTGTTTTAATGTTTAATTTGTATTTCTATTACAGAGAATATGGCAGGATATATTGTTGCCCGTGATGAATGGTACAAAGCGAAGGTTACATCAAGATGTAATCTGTTAGTATTAGATGAGGTTTATAATTCATTGGATGAAGCACACCAAAATATTTTCTTGTTGTCGCCTTTGGTGAGTCAGATAAGATGAGAAAGAATATGAGTAAGAGCAATGTGCCGATGCATGTGTTAGACTTTTAGGATTCACCACCAACAAATAATAATAATGAAATATGGTTTCGTATTGGTGGTCAAGAAGTAAAATTTTCCTTTTCGGACTACACCTTAATCACAGGTTTAAAACCTGGATTATTAGACGATTATTGTGATGAGATCCCTAGTACGAAGGCACTAGTGGATAAATATTTTCCTGAACAGAGGGCAGTGAAGCCTGAAGAGTTGAAAAAAAAATTTATAGATGCAACTGACATGGATGATAAACTGAAGTTGGGTCTTGCAGTTGTTTGGGAGTATGTGCTAAGGGGTATTTCACCTAATGCTGCTATTGACGTGGGTGTGTTAAGGATAGTTGAAAATTTGGATTTGTTCAATAAATATCCATGGGGAACAAAGTCCTATCCCCACCTTCTCAATTCAATGATGAAAATGGCTACTTCTCGTGCTCAGACTTCTGTATGCAATGGCTTTCCGTTGGCATTACAGGTAACCAATTGTATATATTATATGGTTAGTCGATTTTATATTGAATGGTTATGTAATTATTTAAATTTGATATGCTTCTAATATGTAACATTTTTAAAATGCAGGTTTGGATATTTGAGTTGTGCCATGATTTTCCTGGATTTATAGACTTATATGAGCTATCAAACATTGATAGTCAAGTGCCGAAAACTCCCAGAATGTGCAATTGGAAGTCTTGCCAAAATCCCAGCTATGAGGAAATTATCCATACATTGGATATTACAAAGGTAAATGTAGAGTTTGATTAATAATGTTGTGATTCCAAACTTTGTTATTTTATAAACAGTAGTGCCTAGTAGAGTTGATTAATCAAGTTGATATTTTACTCAATTGACAGGATGAAGTGCTTGTTCCATTGACCCCACCGAGGTTGAAAACAATGCCCTATGTTGTTGAGTATGAGCGACAGTTTGGCGCTGATTGGAGCACATCCTTCCATGTTGTGGCTGAACATGTTGAAGATGAAGGCCATCAACAGCAGCAGCAGCAACTCCCCTCCCGACAACATCCCTATCCCTCTCTCGTTGTGACTAGCACCAAAGACCAAAGACTAGCACTCCTTATATTAGTGCAATTTTTGATTTATTGCAGAAGATGGACCAAAAGATTGATCATCTTAGGACTGAAGTGACAGCCTTGGATCGAAAAGTGGTAAAGTATTTGCCCTTTTGATTTTGAGTAATTGGTTGTGAATATTAATTAGATCATACTTACCTAAGCTTACTTACCTACTTGAATTGACAGGATGATCTAAAAACAAGTTTAGATCTTGCTCGACAACAAGCATCACCCCCCAACTTGGCATTGACTCCCACCCGTGACTTTTCTCCTACTTTTCCAAGTTTTGCTTCCTTTTCCAGAATCCGAAATGCCAATCCCACCATCTCCACGACTACCCCAACCACCACTCCCATATCCACTACTTTCCCTACAACCACCACTCCCATCATCTCTACTACTCCTCCTGCCACCACTCCCATCATCTCTACTACTCCTCCTACCACCACCACTCCCATCATCTCTACTACTCTCTCTACTACTCCCCCTACCACCTCTCCCATCTCCACTTCCTTACCTACCACCACCATTCCCCCCATCTCTACTACTCCCCCTACCATCACTCCCATCTCCACTACTCTCCCAACCACCACCACTCCCACCATATCTACTACTCCCCTTACCACCAATCTCATCTCCACTACTATTGCAATGAAGAGTGAAAGTGTCTTCCAAAGGAAGACCAGAAAAAGAAGTGAAAAAGTGAAAGGGGTGATGGAAGATTTGGAAGATATTTTGGATATTTTGGAAGAAGGATCTGCATTTGAAGCAGGGAAAAATGCCGAGGATAAGCAGGGAAAAATAGAAGAGGTTAAGGGTAGGAAAAAGAAATGTCTCCTTGGTATTGAGACTGTCAATATTTTGGAATCGAAGAAAAAGAGGGGGAGAAAAGCATCTGCACAAATCTCTTCTCCTTACCTACTTGAGAAGGCTGTTGTAAATCCAGTGCAAGAGAGGCCTCAAGCGCAGGCTGCTGGAAATGCAGTGCATGAGATGCCTGGTACAACTGATCAAGTGACGGCTGCTGAAACACAATTAATAAAAAGAACTAAAATTGAGATAGGGCAGCAAACCAGAAAATCAGAAAGAAATAAGGCGAAGATTTGGAAGAAGAAGTGTGAGGAAACAAATGGAATGAGTATAGATATAGATTAATGCATATAGTTGCTCCTGCTGCTGCTGCTTGTGATGGCCATATATTTTCTTTATTTCATAGGGGTCTGTAGACACCCCAATTTCGTACCCATGGTATGTAACTGACATAAAATATCAAAAACTGTTAAAACTTAACAAATGTCAAGTTGCAGAAGTCAAAAATGCGAAAGGAAAAGCGCAGGATGCGCTAAACAGTTGAAGCTAGGGAGGAAAGTGTCAAAATTTGAAACTTCAAAAAGCATTTGGTGCCCCCCTAAGGCAGCTTGGTGCCGCACCAAGCATAAGCTTGGTGGCACCAAGCTTTCATTCATGCGTCTCTCTGAAATCAAATGGGTACAAGTCTTCAAGCGCTCGGTACAAGCTGTTGATGCACGGAGAGAAATTCAATAATTCCAGCGATGTCCTCCAGCTTCAGTATAAATAGAAGGCCCCGGCCTCTCATTTTGCTCGTTCAATTTACGCGAAGGTTTTTATCGCAGCGAAGCTCTGCTTCTGCGATCCTTCGTTCTTCAGTTAAAAATAGTACGAGAGGTGCGAGATAGGTGAGTGGAAGCCCTTAAAATCTCCAAACCCCATCCAAACTCTGCCAAACCAAAAACCCATAGGTTATAAGTGATCCCTAGCCTAGTTGTTAGGTATCCACCTTAAAACCCCAAATTCAAAAATCCCAAAATAAAACGAGCTAAAAAGTCAAAACTTAAGTCTAGATTCCGCCCAATTGAAAAAGCCAAAACCTACCCAAATAAAGCTGTCACTCTGCCCGAGTTGACTAGCCCCAGCTTCAAAACCTCAATCAAATCCAGTTCAAATCCAGTTCAATTCCAGTCCAGTTCAATTCAAAACAAAAAAAGACTCCCTCTCCCGTAGAGGACAGAGCGAGCACACCACCGCTCTAAAAGGTAATACCTTTAAGGGCGTATTTTTATTTCATTTATATTTTTTTTCCTTTTATTTTCAAAAAGTTGTATTTTTAATCCGGCACAATGTAGCCAATATAAGCCGTTGTGCTGCCCGGATTAGATTAGGAAAAATTATGTAAAAGAGCCGTTATAATGGCCAAATATTCTTAAATGTGTTTGTAATTATTGGAAGGAGGCGTGCGAGTCCAGTAAATAATGTAGCCACGAATGTATCTGTTTAATTTTCCCTTGTCAAAATAAGACCTTATTTATTTGCTAGATTAATATAACAATGAGCATATTTCACCAAAAACGCTTTGAGATGAGACCGAAGGGCGAGTTGGGTGCCTAGCACCTTCCCAACTCGTAACTTAGCCCCGAACCCGTTTTCTAAAATCTCGGTTTTCTTCTCGGTTTTCCTTTATTTTTGCCTTAAAATAAAGGTGGCGACTCTAAAAACTTTCAGATCCAGTGGGGCCACGCAACATTCCCTCTTTGCACTTTCATGTTCTCCCCTAAAAAAGGGAGATACGGGAATGGAGGGGTGATGTATTCCCATATCCTGGTATCCCCTAAACAAGAGATAACTTGATGCGGAAACCCATAGCTCCCATAGCGATCCGATTGGGCCATAAGGCCATTTTAATAAATCCATAAGTGGGGCGTCGCAATATCTTTTCTTGCACTTCTATTATCCCCCGAAAAAGGGAGAATGAGAATGGAAAGGTAATGCATTCCCATATCCCGTTATCCACGAAATAAGGGATAACCCGACATGAGGAAACCTTTAGTTCCCATTTTGGATACAAAATCCACTCGGCAACCGAGGCACATTCCAACGTGCTAATATAGACAAAGACTCCTCTCGCACTTTGGATTTCGTCTTCCCCTAAACAAGGGAGGGTGGAGCGACGAAGGTGTCCCGTGGTGTCCGCACGCACGCCAGCACCCCTAAACAAGCGCGCGGGCGCGAGTCGCACCCCTGAACCTCACAATGGCGACTGGCTGGGAGTTGTTTTAATAAAATGGAGGGCTAGACTCATAAAATAAAACTTTTTTGGCTTTTCTTTGTTTCGGCCGCAATATGCTCGTTATATTAATTTACGCATTTCAATAAAGTGTTCCCATTACGTGGCTATATTTGTGGATATGATCCTCCATCGGCAGCCAGCCTCGCTCCGATATACGCAGTGCATGTTCGAGAGTATTAAAAAAATTCGAAAAAATCAAAAAAAAAAAAAAAAAAAAAAAAAATATATATATATATATATATATATATATATATATATATATATATATATATATATATATATATATATATATATATAAGGCGGTCTAAGTATATTGGCCGGAAACTCCATTGATACCCCAAAAGCATTCGAATAGGGTGTGGTATCGCCGGCATACAACGCCGGCATTTGGCCGATCAAAAGCCTTCAAACACTATTATATATATATATACATTAAAAAATAAATTTCGAAAAATCAAAAAAAAAAGAAAATATATATATATATTATATTTTACAAATAAATTCGGCAAAGACAACAAAAGAGTCGGGCTTTACTCCGGCTCTATTTTCTTTCATTTATTTTCTCTTCCTTTTTTTTCTTCTTCACTTTATTCTCAGAATCAGATATTTGTACATCTCTCGCATTCATTATGTCATTTTATTTTGGGGGCATAGGACCAAAATTTGTAATTAATAGGATAGATAGTTTCCCCACTTTTCTTTCTATTTCTTAATGTGATGTGCTTATTGCTCAAGGCCAAACTACAAAAGCCGAGAAAATCCACGTAAACAAAGAAGACAGCCATAACTACTTTATTTTCTGTTACATATCTGTAAAATAAATAAAGGCTTTATCGCTTAGAGATACCGCACACACGTGCACGCATGTAAATATATTCGAACTGTTACCCTACACCATGGCCACCTACCCCGCATAAGCCAACGTTAGAATGCATATAGTTTTTCAGACACTTGCACGACCGGTTTTTGCATTTGAATTGTGGGTCACCGTCAAAAAAAAAAAAATCATCAAAAAAAAAAATCAGAAAATATATATGTTAAAAAAAAAATGCGCAAGTTCGAAAAAATAATAAGTGAGCACAAAAAAAAAATCAATAAATAACAAACATGGGCTGATTTATAATTCTCATATGCTCGACCTAGACCATTTCGAATGGTGGATCCTGAAAAGAGTATAGGCCCTTCGCCTCGGGACCGCCCTCCTGGGAGTCGAAAGGTGTGGAATACGTTGGTCCTATACTGAGAAAGAATCCACTATTCCAGAAAGTCCCGAGACCGCCAAAATAAAGCGTGTGCTTATCCCACAATTGTAGGGAATGCAAATAATAAATTAATAATAAAATACTAATAAAAAAGCACGCTGTACTCCAAGCCCATATAGCCTCCATTCAATCTTCTGATACCTACCAAACCCCCCATTTTCCTCAGAGACCTGGCCCGAATTTGGAAACGCAGAGATAGCACTGGCCGGTTGATTCGGGAGGATAGTACGTAAATCGATCGGGGTATCGGGCCGATCGACGAGGGCGTAATCGCTCGCCGGAAATAGATCCGAAAGCAAAGATGGCGTAAGAAAGTGAACAAATGCCATGGGTGTGTTCGGGGGCTCAGATATGCTCCGCCTCCAAGCAATGCAAGAATGGTTTGACCAAAGGTTGGGTGCAACGATGAGTCGATGGCTAGTCCGGGTACATGTAGTCTAAAGTCCGGGTGAGGTGAATTCTTCTCCTACTATTCCCCAAGAAGCATCCACATCTCAGGTGCTTCCTAACCCAACTCCCCAGCCAAACACCAACCCACCAAATACTACCATTATCCCAAATCCCAATCCTCCACCAAGTCCCTATTACCCAAATATCTACCCTTATCCGCCTTATCCACAATATATTCTCCCAAACACCCAGAACCCAAATGACCTTCCTTTTCCTATGACTAACCCACTCCTAAATAGCCCGCACATGGACCCAAAAAGCTTTAACCCAGCCAAGTTACCACATGTTTACCTCCTAATGATCCTGGTCGCCCGGCTGAAGCCACCAATAACCCACCAATCCAGAACCCATACACTACCCAAAACCCACCAATCCAAAATCCCTATATCATCCAAAACCCAATAACCCAAGACCTTTATCCAACCCAATACCCATATCCAGCCCAGAATCCTTATAATGCCCAAATTCCATTAACCCAGATCCCATACACTGTCCAAAACCCACCAGCCCAAAATCCCTACCTTCAACTTAAAATAACCCGGCCTTCCCAAATCCAAGCCAAGATATATACCAAAAACCAACTCCCCCAGCCACCAAAATGGAGGCCGACATGGAAAATATGAAGGCCATGATGCTTAAACTCCTCAATAAAGGGGAATTTTCTACTCGGGACCTAACATTGCAACCATTAGCAATACTTCCCTCAAAATTCAAAATGCCCGACATAGAAAAGTTTGACGGACCGATGCCCCATATCCCATTTAAGATCTTATTCCACGGCATGACGCCACGGGAGCTAGCTTTGAAGCTATGGCTTCCAATTTTCACCTCACCCTGGTAGGAGCTGCCAAACAATGGTTAATGCTGTCTGATAGCAGTACCATAAACACTTGGGACCAGATAGCCGAAGCATTCCTCGAAAGATACAAAGATAATACCAGTCCTGAAAATAGGAGGGACCTTGAATCGTGCACCCAACGGGAAAAAGAAACCTGCGCGAAGTTTGCAAATGTGGAAGAGAAAGTTGGCAATGCACTCTTGACGACCCGATCCTACCGAAGTCATGCCTGATGTTCATCAAAAACCTTCAACCCATTTACCTGAACACATGCGGTACCTCCCCCCTGCACTATTTCAAAGAAATAGTGGAGATAGGAGCCCGTATTGATGACGATATATGACCGGCCAACTAAAAACCAATACGCCTTCTAGTTCTTTCCATATCCTAAAGGAAAGACAACCGCACTCAGCCTCCAAATCAATATGGTAGGAATGCCTCAACCCCATTTTCTACCCAAAATTATAGCTCTGCTCCATGGTATTATGGGTCTCGGGTCATCAATACAATGGGAGCAAATAATGGCCCGCCAAACTTCGTAAATCGAAATGTGAAAACCGGCATTTTGATGAACTGCAAGCTCCCCAGTCTGTGATACTACGGGGGCTAATGGCACAAGGAGTGTTGAAGCCATTAGAAAATTATAAGCCACCTCGATCCCTCGCCCCACAACTTGGAACCATGCCCAAGATTGAATATCATCGCCCAATGGTCACCTCACCGACGATGTTACACCCTCAAACATGCTATCCAGATCTAATAGATGACAAGGTTATTGAAAAGCCTCCACCCAGACCAAATGTAGTCAATAACCCTCTACCTCAAATCAATATGATTGAGGTAGATGAAAATCCTTCCGTGCCCAAGTTTGAAATAAATAAACACCCACTTCCATATATCCTCATTCCTATTCCTCCACCCTTATCCAAAGAGCTTAGTTGTAATATGCTCTCTTGGGACACCATCCTTGGTAGCCAAAACACCAGAACATTGAAAAGCCACTGGGTTGGTGGAGATGTTAGCCACCTTACCCGATCCGCCGAGCCTACCAAATGCAAACTCGAAAAAGGTGACCATTCTCGAAAGGATCAAATAACGATACTGGGGTAAACGGTGGAAGATTCCTTATTAGCTCGATGAAGAAAACTCAAAGCCAACATTTCCATCCGGGCTTATCTGCTGCTTCCAAGACCCACCGTGATACACCGCTAAGTCGCTAAGCCAAGCGGTCGCTCCTATTGAAACCTCCCCCAACGAAGCTTACTCGATGATCGAACATTCATTTCGAACGTGATAATGTTTACCGATCTAGACCTGCCAAGGGAAGGAACTAACCACATTGATGCTCTTCACATCACCTGGGAATTTTTGGAGAAACGTTCCCCGAGTTTTGATAGATAACGGGTCTTCACCGAATGTATGTCCCGCCAGCCAAGCTGGGATAAAATATCGAACTCACTCCTCGCAGACAATATGCATACGACAACACCCGCCGATGTGTCTTGGGTAGTCACTTTAATGTTAATCGTTGGCCCTTTAAACATGCCGCTGAGTTCCAAGTCCCGGATATACTACCCACATTTAGCCTATTGTTGGACGCCTTGGATTCCATGGGGTAAAGGGTAGCCTCTTCATTACACCAGCGTGTCATTCATCCACGATGATCATATAGTAATCATTCTCCGCCGACAAGATCGTGGAAAATAAGGAAAGCGCAGGATGTCCCAATCCTAGATAGAACATGAAGACACCGGTATTTTCCTCAAGGCTTTGAGGTTATCCCCCAAGCCGTGTCAACGCCATTGAATTTGGCCAGAAACCGACATCATTGGTAAGAAAGTTAC
>JABEVN020000379.1:0-33009 GCA_013146195.2 Codonopsis lanceolata | reverse complement strand
CCAATTGTTCGAGAGCCATGCCAAGGCATCATATATATATAATTGTAGCCTTTCAAGGCATTAAAAAAAATAGGGGTTGGGGAGTGGGTCAATGTCCTCTCCCACCTTTAAAAAAAAAAAGACAACTTTCAAAGAATACAAGTCACCAACCTGAAACTCTAAATCCGTCTCGGTTGTCTGTGGCTTTCGTCTACTACGGGCTGTAAGCAATCTATCTCTAATAAGCTTCACACTCTAGTAGATGTTGTACCATCTCCGAACCCCAGCTTAGCTTCACCAACTTCATCGGCAAATCGTTGAGCGACACTTACATATATAAAGCCTCAAATGGCGCCATCTCAATACTAGGCGGTAACTATTATTATATGCAAATTCGGCTAATGGCAAATGAGAATCCCAACTACCTTTGAAATCCATAGCACAAGCACACAATAAATCCTCAATACGAATCAATCTTTCATTGACCATGTTGTGGGTGAAAAAGCCGTACTAAAATTCAACCGTGCAGCTTCACGCAAGGAAATTCCAAAATCTAGAAGTGAACACAGGGTCTCTATCGAAACAATGCTAAGCGGAATACCATGCAACCTCACGATATCTTGAATATATATGGCGCCAATGACCCAAACTATAAGTCATCATAATAGGAATAAAATGTGAAGATTTTGTCAACCTATCACAACAACCCAAAGCGCATCAAAACCTCGTGATGCATTGGCAATCTGTCACAAAATCCATGGTGATATGCTCCCATTTCCACTCCGGTATCTCAAGTGGGTTTGAAGTAGCGGCGGTCTCGGTGTTCGGCCTTAACCTCTTGACATGTCAAACATCTAGATACATACTGCGCTATTTCTCTCTTCATCCCATTCCACCAAAGCTGTCTCTTCAAGTCCCTATACATTTTGGTACTCCCTGGATGTATAGTATACCTTGGCCGAAGCCTCATCAAGAACCATCGCCTAACTCCATCGGTGGGCGGAACACAAACTCTACCTCGAAAAGTTAAGATACCTTCACTTTGTTGCAGCAAACTCAGGTGTCTTACCATCACCCAATCCATCAATAACCTTCCTCAACTTCGAGAATCGGAAGCTTGAGGCTTAATCAACTCTAACAATGCGGGCGTAGCACCTTGCTAGCAAAGATAACCTATGCCCACTCCAAGTGGACTCCACTCACGGACATCCTCAAGCATCTTCCATTCCCTCATCATCAAGCAAGACATAAAAGCTTTCCTACTCAAGGCATCCGACTACATTAGCTTTCGGATGGTATAAATAATGCAGTCATGATCCTTAAGTTTCTCCATCCATCCTTCTGCGCATATTCAACTCTTTTGTGAAAAGATACTTCAAACTCTTATGATCGGTGAATATTTCAAACTTAGCCCGTAAAGATAATGCTTCCACTTGTGAGCGCAAAAATAATAATTTGCCAACTCAAGGTCATGTGTCGGATAATTATGCTCGTAAGGTGATAACTTGAGAAGCATAGGCAATAACTCTCCCATTGCGTAAGCACATGGCCCAAGCCTTCTAACGAGGCATCGCTATAAATCACAAAGTTCTCCGAACCACTAGGCAATGCTAAGATAGGAGCCGTAGTCAACCTCCTTCAACTCACGAAACTAGCCTCACATATCCTCCATATAAAAGACTTCTACGAGTCAAATTAATCATCGGAGTAGCGATCTTGAAAACCCTCAATAAACCTCGGTAATAACGTGAAGCCTTGAAACTACGGACTTCGGTTACGTGCTAGGCGTCTTCCACTTAGTAATCGCCTGACCTTAGATGGATCCATTGCAATACCATCGCTGGAACACCACGTGCCCTAGAAAAGAAACTTGCTCTAGCCGAGAAAGCACACTTACTAAATTTCGCATAAAGTTGCTTCTTATGTGAGATAGAAAAGAACCTCTCTAAATGATTCTTATGTTCCTCTCGTGACTTGGAGTACACAAGAATGTCATCAATAAATATCACCAAAAGCAATCAAGATACTCATGAAAAACCTATTCATCAAGTCCATAAAAGCTGCGGTCGTTGGTCAACTAAAGCGGCATCACAACAAACTCATAGTGACCATAACGTGTACGGAAGAATTTGTCTTCGGGACATCCTCACTTAGAACCCTCAGCGGTGATATGCTCCTCAAGTCAAACTTGGAATGAACTTGAACCTCGAAGTTGATCAAAGAGATCATCAATGTGCGGCAAGGGATACCTATTCTTGATAGTAACTTTGGTTCAAGCGTCGATAATGTCTACTCTGGCGCAAACTACCATCCTTCTTCCTCACAAACAACAGGTGCACCCCAAGGAGATACACTCGGTTTAATGAACTCCTATCTAGAAGTTCTACGGCTGATCCTTCAACTCTCGCCTCATGGGAACCGTATAGTAAGGTGCCTAGAAATAGTCCACAGCAATAGTTCAATCTGAGAACTCTAGTTCTCGGTCGGGAGGTAAAGCATACTCGGTAGAAAAGACATCGGGGAACTCATTAACTCCGGAATATCTTCTAACTTGAAGACATGCTAGTATCAAGTGCTACGCAAGCTAAATACCAGTACACCCACGTGATAAAAGTTGTCTAGCAAAGCGATAATAATGTGAACCCCATTCATAGCATGATCACAGAAAACACAAACTCAGAATACCGGGCATGGCAAAGTTACTTTCTTCTGCGGACAATCAACTAAAGCATGATGTACTGCTTGATCCATACCAAGAATCACATCAAAGTCTCTAATAGGTAAAACTACCAAATCAACATGCAAGACTTCGATTATGAACAAGCACATCACTTGTCTCACATAGACCTCGGGCCATAAGCAATCACCCAGCGGTGTAGACACCTCAGCACATAAGGTAGCTGGGCGGGCAATACACATAAATGTTACGAAATGCGATGCAACATAAGAATGAGTAGAACAGGATCTATAAGAACTTCGAGCATGATGGCCAGAAGGCGAAAGAATACCTCCAGATCACAGTAGACTCGGGAACACCTCGGGATCAAGCTGAAAACACGAGCACCGTCTTAGGGCGCCTATCACTATCCCTCTTGGACCCATTTGCTGATGACCCCCAAGGGGTAGGCTGCTCTAGACTTAGGGCAGTCTTTGGTGATGACTAGAATCCCCACAATAAAGACAAGTACCAAGTGCGGTTACTTCTACTAGAATGCCCAATCTTATTACAATAAGAACAAATCAATTGCCTTACTAAAGTCTGCGCCCACGAGGGTAGGAGCACTACTACGCGACTATCATCAGGGCGCCTATTACGCCCGGTTGCTTGCCTATTAGGCCTCCATTGCGGCGGTTGCCACGATAGCGGGCAGATTCGGAAAGGTGACCTCTCTGGTCGCTGCGAAGGCTAGCTGGCGAGAAGTTTGCACGGGAGGCTTACACTGTGCTCCTCGATGTCCGCTCAATCTCATGCAGCGATCACAGCACTCAGTGTCGCCAGCTGTAGAATAACAAGCGCTTCCTATAATCGGTTTTCAACCCTTTCCACGAACCTGCGGGTTACGTGTCTCTCATCGGCACTAGATGTGCACAATACTTGGGACAACTCGGTGAATTTAGAAGAATACTGAGCTATAGACATAGATCCCTGCTCCAGCTCTTGGAATTCTTTCTCTCTACGCTGTCTAACCACATTAGGCACATAAGTTACCCTAAACTCTGTCTCAAATATAGGCCACACCTGAGCCACCTGGTTCAATTCCCAACTAGCAAGTAGAACTTCCCACCAATGATTGGCGGCTCCTCTTAGTTTATACGCAGCTAAAGTCACCTTCTCTTCATCCGTGCAATCTAGCGCTGCAAAGATCTTCTTTACATCCTCAAGCCATAATTCAGCAAGACTAGCATCCGCCTCTCCCTCAAAAGATGGAGGTTTCATCTTCATGAACCTCTCTAGCACAGCATTATTCCGTTCCCTAGCTCCTAGTGGTATAACAACACGCGGTAGCGACGCTCTCGCCTCTCCCTCTGGAGGTGGTGGTGGTGGAGGTACATTCTGACCCTGGCCAAGCTGAGCCATTTCGGTCATAAACTCTGTCATGCGACGGTACATATCCGCCATCTGAGCATTCATACCAGCTGGACCCTGTGGAGGAGGTGGCAATTCTACCTCAGGCTCATCTGGAGCTAACCTAGGCCTGTCTCTGCCTCGGCCTACACGATCTGCTCTAGGATTCACCATCGAGCACCTATAAGAATTCACTCGTCGTTAGAATATCACACAAGAAACTAACCCACCTTGGCCATGGAACCTATCCTGGCCGATAGCTAACCTATAACAAGCTCTGATACCAACTGTGGCGACCTGACCCGGGCCCGAGGTGGAACCGAGGGTAAGACCGCCCAAATAAGGGGGAGACAAGTGGACAATTAACATGCAAGGACTCATTTTAAGAAAACGACGTGACGCAACATTAGAGACGTAGCACGCCTCGACCCTAAAGGGCCGGTATTTTTAAAACGTTTAAAACCTGATAAAACAGTTAAACAATTAAACCAAGTCATCGGCGACACTACATGCCGGAACCCAAGCTAGCAGTTTATGGACAAGAATTAAATAAGAGCTAATAGTATGCTCAGCGGAAGACTTATACGTAGTGAACTATTATACATGATAACCAAAACTCGGCTTACACAATGCCGGCATAAAAGGGTTACAAGTACTACAAGAGTTAAACTACAAGTAGCTAATAGAAGTAACAAGATCAAGTTCTATACAAATTCCCAAGCATAGTCTAATTGACTTGCTTTAACCCATCGTCCTTGCAAAACAAAAGAAAGGAAGAGGACATCTAAACCACCTCTTCAAACTGCAATGGCGGACAAAAAAAGGATCAAGGCACGAACACCACAAGCCTCAACGGGAAGGACCTGTTTTGCTAGGATCTAAAGTAGTAAAGGGGAATGGGTAAGTCATAAAGACTTGTAAGCTATCAATCATGCATGTCATGGCAATATGAAACATACAAGGCAAGGTATAGTCACAAGCATAGAGATCATATATCCAAGATGCACATTGTTTCATATAGGTGCTTGAAATTAAATCACATAGGATAAGGATATAGGGAGAGCCGGGCCGCTTCGTAGTTCCTGCATACAAGCGTTATCTGGGGTGTGCATGTGTCGGATGTGTGTAAGTACATCGACCTTCCGAGGGAATGCCCGGGATAGACACCAATGATGCTCGTATTGATTACAGCAAGGGAGCTACTTCCCCACTGTGGCCACAGTGGAGGCGTGTGTGAATCAAGGACAGGATGCCAGCTGGACTCATGCAAATGCCAAGTAGTGTCTACTTAACAAATTCTCAAGTAGGGAACGAGGTCGACAAGAGCGATCTCGTTCATGACAAGTAAATATTCTCATCAATAATCAAGCAGGAATGAGTTCGACAAGAGCGAACTCAACATGTCAAATAGGTATTCTATTACATGACATCAAGAATCAAGCATGGTAATCAATCCAATTCAATAGTCTAGAATTATCATTCTTAGAGAAACGTGTTTAGAACGTCGTAGGGATTGATCATTGAGCCGGTATTGTTCAATGGCTCACTAAGTTTGACTACGTTGAGTCGTCTCTAAAAATTCATCCAATAGAGTTTAAATGCTAAATGCATCATAAACCCTTTTCTAAGTTCTCGAATCGAGTAGACTAGGCCATTAATCCACTTAACAACCATAGTCAAGAATTATCATTAATTCAATATTTCATGGGAACTTTAGAATCATTATTTCAAAAGTTATCAAAAGACAAAGGTCCAAGAACATTAGTTAATCCTAGAAAGACATAGAACACATTTGATTCTAAGCATAGGACCCAATCAATAGGATGAACAATTCATAGCATGTGAAACCCTAGAAATCATCATCTCCAAGAGTTATCAAAAGTCATTAGTCCAAGAACAATAGTTGTTCCTAAGGAGGCATAGAACATATTTAATTCTAGGCATAGGACCAAAATAACAAGATGAATATATCATTCAAAATCCTTACACTCTCAACTCATCATCAAGTATGGCATGGACAAGGTAGAAGCATGGGAATCATGAGAAGAGGGGGACATGGCAAGTCTAACATACATCCTAAGGGGAATCAATAGCTTACCTTTCACCAAGGAAGAAGATAGGAAGAGCACAAACCAATCGGTTGGAACTGCTCAACTCTTCTAGCTCAACACTTTTGAAGAAGGAGGCTTGAGCAAAGGATGAAAGGATGATGGAGGACCAAGGAAGTATCTTCAAGAGGCCATGGGAGAACTTGAGAAAGGAAGAAATTCGTTCATGAAGAGTGAGGGTGAAGAATGAAGGTCAACAAATCTGGTTGTGGCTTATATTGGCTGAAAAACTGAGTGGGACAAGTGTCACTCTCTTGTGGTACATAAATATCTGATTTTGGCTGTTTAAAGCTCACTAATGGTTGGTTAATCCACTCTTAAAACATGTTAAATAATGTTAGGACATAAGCAAGGGGTGTTAGGAAGGTTTTAGTGAGGTATAGGAGATGTTTGGAAAGAGGTTTAAGTGCCAAAGTTCGTACACAGCAGAACAGGGAAAAATCCCATAGGCAGCCCCCAGTAGTTGAGGCGGGCGCCTCACTACTAGCCAGGCGAGGGCCTGGGATGCAGAGTCTGGAGCTAAATTTGAATTGCTCCCAGAAGTTGAGGCGGGCTGGTGCACAATTTTCGATGCGGCCGCCTCGGCAAGCCCTTGAACTTGGTCTAAACATGACCTAAATGATCCCAAACTCATGGGCAACCATTCTAAGGTCTAACCCAACTCAAAACAAGTCGGAAACACACCCGAACAACACCCGGGACAAGGTAAAACAAGGCTCGAATCAAGAGATGAATGGTTAACGAATCAAACGCCAATCAACCACCAATCAAACTAGGATAATTGGACATGGAAAAGGCTTGATTAAACATGGTTATGACTTGAATACAAGTACAAGAACTCAACGAACATTTCGCACGTCGAAATACAAGCAATACGGGCAACGAAGGGAAATCGCTAAGGGCAAAACAAAGCAATCGAACTGGCGATTCAACAAGTAAGCTTACATGATTCTAAACATGTTAAGAGCTTCAAGAATGATTTGAGAATGCTTCTAAATCATATACATAGACTAAGTAATCATGCTCACAATCAACGAGAATGCATGAAGGCAAGCACACAATACACATGCAAGAATCCGGGGTGTTACATAGATCATGTAAGAACCTGGTCCTAACTTATCACTCTCGTGCTTCGATAGGTCCAATTTATTGTGTTGGTGAGCCTATGTACGACATATGCACTTGGTCATGCAGTTATCCGCACCTCTAAGCCTTTATTATTTGCGATTACATTCATTTGTTCAAAGAAAAATAATATAGGGGTTGATAAACAACACAATCAACAAGCATTGAATATACATATATATAAGAATCAAAACATAAATTCGATACAAGTTACCTCCCACCTCCTAGAGTATGGATGATTTAGGTCATCATCGACAATGAACAGCACATGGAGATGAATGGATACATGATTTGATCTTCAATACTTGAAATTTCAAACCTAACTATGTTATACAATCTAAAACTACTTAAAATCTATGAAAAGAGAGCTTCCAAACGTCCTCCCCTCTCCTAGGCTCGGCATCTAACTTCTATATATACTCGAGAGTTGCGATTGAATCGAATGACTGTGTGAAAATCCGAAAAGGTCGCATTCTGCCTACCTTGCGGTCGCAAGGCCTTTGGATACTCATAGGTCCGCAAGGTGTCCAAAGCATATCCTGCTTGATTTCTTTTGATTGTTTCTCTGATGGTCAACACTGCCTACCTTGCGGTCGCAAGGTCTGAGGCACCTTGCGTCCGCAAGGTGTCCAGTTTGTGCAGTCTTTATTTTTTCTTCAATTTTTCTCTTCCTTGTAATTTGCACTTAAAACCCTAGAGTTTCGCGTATTTTCACAATAATCCTGAAACTTACAAAACTCACCGAAAACATATATTAGTACTCAAAAGACTCGTGAAATAGCATAATTTAAGTCATAGAAGTATATAAAATCGACGTATAAAATACATCGATCACTTTGTTTTCCTTATATTCGAGCCGAGCTAGTAATTCGAAGGAAACCGCCGAGCCGACGATAGAAGTGTAATTTTTGTGAAGGTTTCTACTTTAATTTATTTTTGTAGCCTTAGTTTTTTTTTTTTTGGTAAGGACGTTGAGAAAAGTGAAGTTATGTAAACTTCATAATGGGTAGCAAACCTATTTGTGGATGTAATATTTATACTTATGTTGGTTAATGCTTATTCTTTTGGTAGCCGACTTGTGTTAGTCGCGCTTGGTGAATGTTGGTGATTATGTTTTAAGTTATGTATATTGATGAATAAATTATCATGTTTATTCTCCGGCATGTTTTTAGCCATTGAGCATGTTAGACTAGAGTCTTAGACTTAGTGTAATATTGGGTTCCGGCTGTAACATCGCCGATGACTTGGTTTATTTGTTGCTATAAAATTATATTGCATGACAGGGAGTTTTGCTCTACGTGCCCAATGTTGCGGCACGTGCGTCGAATTTTTGGACCAAAAGATTAATTATCTCTTTGGTTGTGTTTAGTTGAGCTTGTTAGCTCGGGTGCCACTGTGTTATTATGTTTCGCTTCCGCATGTGTTTTAAGTTCTTGGCGTATTGCCGTTATGGCCTTACCCATTATTTGATATTTGCTTATTGTTTTGTGTGTTCTGACGTCACAACCTTGGGGTCTCGTATTGGGATCCGGGTCGGGTCGTCATAGTTCTTGATTATATGAATGATTTTGGGGAATTTTATGGAATGTTATGAGTTGTTGGAATCACACATGTTATGGATTTAAGGTTTGGAAGTATACTTGATGAACTTCTATTTTGGTTGTGAGCATGAAAAATGAATCAACACAATGGATTACATGTTTAAATGTTTTGTTTGACTTTTAAGAATTGTAAAACCCTAAAATGTTGCTTGATTGTGTTATGCATGGATTCATACATTGATAATCATCATAAACATGTTCATTTAGCTCCCGTATATGTTTAGAGTCAATAGCATGATCGTTGACGTCGTTTGAGATGCATGTATGCACTTTTCTTTCGCGAGATGCTTTGAATCTCGGGTTTATGTTTTATGTTGTAACTTCATGGTTATTTGTTAGAAGGCATTCAAAACATCATTTACATGCCTTGGATGTTTGTTAGATGCTAGTTGCATCGACGGTTTGGTTGCTAGTTGGATTCTAGCGAAAACCCTTTTCAGTTTCACTTTTCCTGGCCGTCGTTCGGCGCGAGTTACTTTGAGTTCTTGGCCCTGTTTTGATGAGGTTGGAGACTTGAATCCTTTGGTTATAGATTAGAGGATATTAAGGTTGAATAGTAGACCAATTTTGGCTTGGAAGGACTCGAGAACGCACGCGGGAGAGGCCGGGATCGAGCAAGGATTGGACAAAAACCCTAATTGCTGAAAATGGCTTGATGCGGTCGCATCAGCCATACCCCAAGCGACCGCAAGGGTCCTATTCCAGAAAGTCGGGATTTTGGTTCCTGTTGTGTGCTGTCCGAATTGTTTGACCAATTAACCTATTTTTAAGCCACACCTTGACCCAATTACTTAACCTAAACTAATCCTAAACATCTATTAGGAGATTTAGGAGTTAATTAGTGGGGTAATTAGTGAGTTAATCCCCCATATAAAACCCCAATCTGCCGCTCATTCTCTCCATATTTCGGCCAGCAGAAGCTTTGACTCCCTCTTCTTCTCTTCTTGCAGTCAGGAGCTCTCAACAGGAGCTTGAGAGAGGCTTGAGAGTGTTGATTCAAGGGTTTCAAAGGGACCAAGCTTGGAAGCCATAGCTAGGGCTTCATCTTCCCCATTCTTCCTACAAACTTGAAGAAGGAGATGAAGAGAAGACATCATCTCTAGGGCACGAATTTTCACCATTGTTAGGGCTAAGCTTTGGTAAGTTTCTACCTTTCTTCTCCTCTTTTTAGGCTCCATTGACCCTAGGAATCAACCATGTGTGCTATTTGGGTCAATGGAAGCCATTGTTAGGGTTTCTAGAAATGTATGAACCCTAGGATTTCAAGTTTATGTTAGAGCTTGATTGGCCTATGTGAGACCATGTCTATGTGAAATTCATGTTCTAAATTGCCTATTGAACTTGATTATGTTGATTTTCATGAAGATTGATGTTAGTTTGGTTGAGATGCTTGGAGGGTGATTTGCCCTAATTTGGTTTTAGCTTGCAATCTAATGATGTTAGCTTGATTAATATGTTTTACAAGCTTAATAGAACATATTGAACCATGTTGTGAATTTTAATCATGAATTGAATGTTATGATTGGTATGATGACTTGGATGATATTATGCACAAGATGGCTAAATTATTCTAAGTTGCATTGTTAATTAGTTTGTTGGGTTTATATGAGTATATTGAACATTGGGATTGTGGTTTTGGGCGATAGTTATGAACATAGGGGTTGATGAAGCCTAAGCTTCTAATCCTTGAATTTTCGGAAAACTTAGATTGAACTCAACGGAGTTAACCTTTGGGTTAGTATGAATCCTAGGAACTATAATTTTAAGTCCTACGGAATTTTGGGTAGAATTCATGGAGGTCGAGCCTCCAAGAAGTTTTGAAGTGTGTGAAGCACACTTGACTATAAGAGCTTATATGATTCTCGGTTATGATGTTTATGCTAGTTGTGGATGAATTGCATGACTAGTTTGATAGTAGAGTGTTTACCTACTTGTTTTGAGCATATGAGTATATATTACTTGTGCTTGGGTTTTAAGTCCAGCTGGCGTCGGTCTGTTGAGTCTTTGGTGGGACGATACATCGTCTTCACGAATTATGGGATTCGTGATCGCGATGTATCGCCGTGCCGGGTTTGCACACACCCCTCCATCGATGGCCACGGTGGGGAAGTAGTTTATCTTAGTTGTAGTAATACACATGACTTTGATAACTATGGAACTCGGCGGAGCGTCTCGGGGGACGTCGATATCTACGAGGGATATCGAGGGCACATATAAGGGTTTTGCACGTGTTTTTTGCGGGAGCGACACGCGGAGGAATTTGGTAATGGTATCATATCCCTTATACATGAATTGTTTCACAAGTGCTTAAGTGAATAACGTGCTTGGTGAATTGGATATGATATGATGTTTGTTTTGGTTTCTTACATGTTATACTTAATAGATAACATATGGATTAATGTTGTAAGCATGTATGCTATCACATGAGTATTATTGGAATGTGGTTTTATGCCAAAGGTATTAATCATTATTGTTAAGTTTGTACGCCTTGACATGAATAGTATGGGAAGGCAATGTTATAACGATAACATGAGTTACTGTTGTTAAGCTAATATGCTTTATCATGAATATTATTCGGATATGGCATTTTGTTAAAAGCAGGAATTATTGTTGTTAAGTTTATATGCCTTTACATGTAACCCATCGGAAGGCTATGTCATATCAATAACAAGAATTATGATCGTTAAGCATATAATTGTCTTGACATGGATTTTAGTGAGATGTTATACTACAATGATAACATGTTTTATTAATGTTGAGCATGGATGCCATAACATGATTTTATATAAAGTTATTTCATGACGATAGCATGATGTAATTTATGATTGAGCATTATGCCATGATAGGAAGTTACGGTTAGTAACTTACTAAGTCTTTGTGACTTACTTTTATTTGTTGGTTGTTTTCCCTAGATCCGAGCCGGCGTGCGGATCCAAGTAAATCAAGAAGATTGCGTTGATGAAGTATTATTTACGGCAAGGTTGCTACTTAGATAGTTTATTTGTTTTTGGTGAGGTCGTTGGGAAAGATGAAGTTATGTAAACTTCATGTTGGGGTAGCAACCTAAATGTGAATTGTGTTATTTGTAATTATGTTGTTTAGCTTATTCTTTTGGTAGCCGACAAGTAGAAGTCGTGTTGGATGTTTATTTATGGTTATATCTCCATATGTTTTCTGGTTGTTAGTACTTATAAATGTTAGTACTCATGTTGTTGGTAGCCGATTGGTTTTGGTCGCTTGGTTAATTGGTGATTATGTTAGCATGTTAAATTGCTAGTTAAATATTATGTTTGTACTCGGCATGTTTTTGCCGTTGAGTTGTTAGACTAGAGTCTTAGACTTAGTGTAATGTTGGGTTCCCGTAGCCGCCGATGACTTGGTTTATTTTATGCTCTATATTGAATTGCATAACAGGGAGTTTGTTCTACGTGCCCAATGTTTGCACGCGAGTCGAATTTTTGGACCGAGAG
Organism: Codonopsis lanceolata; assembly: GCA_013146195.2. Taxonomy (NCBI): domain Eukaryota; kingdom Viridiplantae; phylum Streptophyta; class Magnoliopsida; order Asterales; family Campanulaceae; genus Codonopsis; species Codonopsis lanceolata. The sequence goes on along the minus strand of JABEVN020000379.1, from coordinate 20,660 downwards.
ATTTACTATCTCTTTGGTTGTTTTAGTTTGAGCTTGTTAGCTCGGGCGCCACTGTTTTATTTCATTTGCTTCCGCGTATGTTTTGAGTTGTCGGTGTATCGCCGTTATGGCCCTACCCATTATTTGCTACTTGTTTGTTGTTATTTGCTTTCTGGCGGCACGACCTTGGGATTTCGTATTGAGATCCGGGTCGGGTCGTCACAAGAATAGATTTGACTTTCATGCATATAAGAGTATGATGCTATCTAATTCATGAATTTTCGGTTGTGAGTATGAATGATGAATTATCATTGTGGATTACATGAACAAAATGTAATGTTTGACTCTATCGGGTTGAGTTGAATTTTATGCATATAAGAGTATATTGGTCAACACTAATTCATGAATTGAAGCTTATAAGCATGCTAGATGAATTTATATCTTGATTATGAGCATGCTAGATAAATTTACATCTTGTTGAGATAAATGGTTATTTTGGATGAAAGCATGATTGATTAAATGTCAATTTGAGATACATACTTGAAATGTGATGGTTGACTTTAAATGTTAAGTGTTGACCTATGAACCATGTTTTGGGGTTTTTGTTGGGAAGGCATGGATTGTTGGGTTGCACATTGTTTCTAACCTTGAGAACTTAGCCATGAATAATAGCTAATGAATAATAGGAGGGCTATGATGCAAATAGCTTTTATGCCTTCGAATTTGAAAAGAGTAGAAATGACTCAATGGAGTCGATTATGGGACTAATATGAATATAGTGAATCACATATTAAGATCCTACGGAATTTGGGGTAGTTTTGATGGAGGTTAAGCCTCCGAGCGTTTTCAAGTGTATGAAGAACACTTGGGTATTAGAGACTTGATATTAATGCTCTAATGTGTTTGTGTGATAGTTAGCATAGAAATGCATAACTATGTGATTTAAAAAGTAAATATCTACTTGATTTGATTAGTACGGTATGTTGTACTTTTCCTTTGTTTGAGCATGTGAGTATATATTACATGTGTTTGAGTTTGAGTCCAGCTGGCGGTTTGGTCGTACTGGCGGCAATGGGAAGATTCATAGCCTTTGGGAACATTCACTATAGATCGTTGCATTGGTTCCCTTTCTCCTCACTATTTGGCCAATAGTGGGATGTGGTCTCGAGATAGAGCCATCTAGCCTAATTTCGAGCTCCCATTTCTTATCGGGGGATTGGATGAACGTAACGAGTACTCATTAAGAGAAACTGGTGAGTTGTGATCATTTGAGGATGAAACCCAAGGTATGATCAGTTGGGTGTTGAACCCGGATTTTGGTTTGAGGATGAATCCCATGGTAAGTTTGGTTGGGCATTGGACCTGTATTTTGGTTGTAACAGTTCGATTTATGTTTCTTGTTACACATGTTTATTTGCGAGCACTTATATAAAATGTTTTGCTACGTGATTAATGATATGATTCATAAGAGATGATGATTACTTGATGAGATGTTATAATAAAAATATAACATGCTAATGAAATGATGATTTTTATGATTTATGTTATACTAAAAATATAACATGCTATTCATGATTAGAATGGAAACAATAGTCTCTCATTCATGAATTATTATATGAGTTGTGATAAATGGAGAATTATGAAACTCATGGCGTACTTGGTTTATGTGGTTTGGTGATAAGTTAAAATGTGGAAATAACATGCTACATGTTATTGGAGTTGAGATGCATATTCTATATGATATGGATGACTTTATGATGAATGATGTAGAACTATGTTCTATATGTCTATGGATGAGAATTGGTTTATGTTGAGAATTATATCATGAAATGATACATCATAAGTATGACATGAGATGTATATGTTTTATTTTGAGCATAATACCAGGTCATGACATTGCATCTTTATTAGCTTACTAAGTCATTATGACTTACTCGTTTGCTTTGTTTTCCTTAGATTCGAGCCGGACTAGTTGTAAAACCCTGATTTATTGCTTGCTTGTGTTATGCATGGATTCATACGCTTATAATCATCATAAACATGTTCATTTGGCTCCCGTATATGTTTAGAGTCAATAGCATGATCGTTGACGTCGTTTGAGATGCATGTATCCATTTTTCTTTCACGAGATGCTTTGAATCTCGGGTTTATGTTTTATGTGGTTAACACATGGATCATTGCTAGAAGGCATTTATAATATCATTAACATGCCTTGGATGTTAGTTAGATGCTCGTTGCATCGACGGTTTGGTTGCTAGTTTGATTCTAGCGAAAACCCTTTTCAGTTTGACTTTTCCGGTCGTCGTTCGGGCGAGTTCTGCCTGAGTTCTTGGCCTTGTTTTGTTGAGGTTTGAGACTTGATTACTTTGGTTATGATTTGGAGGACATTAAGGTTGATTTGTAGCCCATTTTTGGCTTGGAAGGACTCGAGTATGCATGCGGGAGAGTCCGGGATCGAGCAGGGAAGCAGAAAAGGCCGGGAATGAGAAAGCTGGAGGATGCGCTCGCATCCCCCACCAGTGATGCGACCGCAAGGTCCCTGAAGCAGATTTATGGGATTTTTGTTCTTTTTATGTGCTGTCCGAAATTTAGCCAATTAAACCTATTCTAAACTTATCCTAAACCCACTTACTTAGCCTAATCTTGATCCTAAACACCTATTAGAGTTTTAGGGGTTGATTAGTGACTTCATTAAGAGAATTAATCCCCCCTATTTAAACCCCAAAACCGATTACTTTTTCACTCTAACAGCCGCATAGAACACTTCAGTTTGCGTTTTCTGGGAGCCTTCAACAGAAAACTTGGGAGAGAGCTTTGGAGGTCGATTTCTAGGGTTCTTGAAGGGTCCCTCCTTGGTGGCCATTGGTAGAGACCTTCTTTCCCTAAGCTACACCTTGATTTTGAAGAGTAGATTGAAGGAACAACACCCAACTCAAGAATCAAAAATTGTTTTGTGAGGGCTAATTTGTGTAAGTTTCTACCTCTCTTCCTTTGATTTTTGGGCTCCATTGACCCTAGGGAAACAACCATTTGTGATATTTGAGGTCAATGGAAGCCATTGTTAGGGTTGTAGAAAAAGCATGAACCCTAGGTTTTCCAATTGAATGATAGAACTTGATTTGCCTATGTGAGACCATGATATATGTGAAATTCATGTTCTAACTAGTCTATTGAACTTGATTATGTTGATTTTCCATGGGTATTGATGTTGGTTTGGTTGAGATACTTGGAGGGTGCCTTGCCCTAATTTTGTTTTAGCTTGCAATTTATTGATGTGAGCTTGATTAATATGTTCTATATGCTTAATGGAGTATATTAAACCATGTTGTAAATTTTAATCATGATTTGAAGGTTATGATTGGTATGATGACTTGGATGAAATTATGCATAAGATGGCTAATTTATTCTAAGTTGCATTGTTAATCATTTTGTTGGGTTTATATGATTTTATTGAACATTGGGATTATGGTTTTGGCGATAGTATGAATATAGGGGGATGATGAAGCCTAAGCTTCTATTCCTTGAATTTTCGGAAAACTTAGATTGAACTCAACGGAGTTAACCTTTGGGTTAGTATGAATCCTAGGAACTATAATTTTAAGTCCTACGGAATTTTGGGTAGAATTCATGGAGGTCGAGCCTCCAAGAAGTTTTGAAGTGTGTGAAGCACACTTGATTATGAAACTTATATGATTCTCGGTTGTGATGTTTATGCTAGTTGTGGATGAATTGCATGACTAGTTTGATGGTAGAGTGTTTACCTACTTGTTTTGAGCATATGAGTATATATTACTTGTGCTTGGGTTTTGAGTCAGTGGCGTCGGTGCATTGAGTCTTTGGTGGGGCGATACATCGTCTTCACGAATTGTGGGATTCGTGATCGCGATGGATCGCCGTGCGGTTTGCACACCCCTCCATCGATGGCCACGGTGGGGAAGTAGTTTATCTTAGTTGTAGTAATACACATGACTTTGATAACTATGGAACTCGGCGGAGGCTGTCTCGGGGCGTCGATATCTGAGAGGATATCGAGGGCACATAAGGGTTTTGCACGTGTTTTGCGGGAGCGACACGCGGAGGAATTTTGGTAATGGTATCATATCCCTTATATATATGAATTGTTTCACAAGTGCTTAAGTGAATAACGTGCTTGGTGAATTTGGATATGATATGATGTTTGTTTTGGTTTCTTACATGTTATACTTAATAGATAACATATTGATTAATGTTGTTAAGCATATATGCTATCACATGAATATTATGGGAATGTTGTTTTATGCCAAAGGTATAAATTATTATCGTTAAGACTAAAATGCCTTGACATGGATTTGTGATGAGATGTTATACTTTAATGATAAGCATATTTATTTAATGTTGAGCATGAATGCCATAACATGATTTTTTATAAGGTTATTTCATGGCGATAGCATGATATAATTTATGATTGAGCATTATGCCATGGTAGGAAGTTATGGTTAGTAACTTACTAAGTCATTGTGACTTACTTTTATTTGTTGGTTGTTTTCCTAGATCCGAGTCGTGCGGATCCAAGTAAATCGAGGAGGTTGCGTCGATAAAGAATTCTTTTGGAAAGATTGCTACTTAGATGATTCATTTTGTTTTTGGTGAGGTCGTTGGGAAGATGAAGTTATGTAAACTTCATTATTGGGTAGCAAACCTTAATGTGATTGTAATGTTGTAATTATGTTGTTAGCTTATTCTTTTGGTAGCCGACAAGTAGAAGTCGTGCTTGATGTATATTGGTAGTTAAACTTCCATATATTTTCGGTTGTTAGTACTTATAATTGTTAGTACTTATGTTGTTGGTAGCCGGCTGGTTTTAGTCGCGCATTGGTTAATTGGTGATTATATTTTAGCATGTTACATTGCTAGTTAAATATTATGTTGTTCTCAGGCATGTGTTTAGCCGTTGAGTTGTTAGACTAGAGTCTTAGACTTAGTTTAATGTTGGGTTCGACCGTAGTTTCGCCGATGACTTGGTTTATATTATGCTATATTTGAATTGCATAACAGGGAGTTTGTTCTACGTGCCCAATGTTGCGGCACGCGAATCGAATTTTTGGACCGAGAGATTTATTATCTCTTTGGTTGTTTTTAGTTTGAGCTTGTTAGCTCGGGCGCCACTGTTTTATTTCATTTAGCTTCCGCATGTGTTTTGAGTTGTCGGTGTATCGCCGTTATGGCCCTACCCATTATTTGCTACTTGTTGTTGTTATTTGTTCCCTGGCGGCACGACCTTGGGATTTCGTATTGGGATCGAGAGGGTCGTCACGGTTAATATCGAGCTATGATTATAAATTTAGCTTTCGGTAGGGATAGGTTCCTTGGCTTGGGGTTGGTTTGTGTGATAGATTTATTTTATTAACGTCGAGTGTTATTGTAGGTTTAATGGTGGATACTAGGCGAGGAGCTAGTTAGGAGGTGTTGCAGTAGAGGTGTGGCGGTGGCAATGCTAACGATATCGTCAGCCGAGAATATTCCTCCCTGAACACACCGGAAGAGCGTATGAGGCGTGTGACGACCCGACCGGATCCCAAGACGAAATCCCAAGGTCGTGTCGCCGGAAAGCAAATAACAACAAACAAGTAACAAATAATGGGTAGAACCTGCTAACGACAACTAAAAACACATGCGGAAGCAAATGAAATAAAACAGTGGCGCCAGCTAACAAGCTCAAACTAAAACAACCAAAGAGATGATTAATCTCTCGGTCCAAAAATTCGACTCGCGTGCAACATTGGGCACGTAGGACAAACTCCACATTATGCAATTCAATAATAAGCATAAAATAAACCAAGTCATCACTACGGCGAGGAACACAACATTAAACTAAGTCTAAGACTCTAGTCTAACACTCAACGACTCAACGGCTAAAACATGCCGGAGAACAAATATCATTTAAACTTAAACTAACAATATCATGCTAAACATAACACCAATTAACCACGCACGACTAAACCAGTCGGCTACCAGCAAAATAAGTACTAACAATTAAAAGTACTAACACAAGTAAGCATATGGAGATAAAACCATAAATATACATCAAGCACAACCACCACCGGTTGGCTACCAAAAGAATAAGCTAACATCATAAATACGACATTACAATCATATTAAGGTTTGCTACCCAAATCATGAAGTTTACATAACTTCATCATCCAACGACCTCACCAAAAACAAAATGAACAACTATGTAGCAACCTTGCCAAAGAATCGTAACCTTGCCACGGATTCCTACTTGGATCCGCTCGGCGACTCGGATCTAGAAACACAACCAACAAATAAAAGTAAGTCACAATGACTTAGTAAGTTACTAACCATAACTTCCTATCATGGCATAATGCTCAATCATAAAATATGTCATGCTATCGTCATGAAATAACCGTATATAAATTCATGTCATGGCATCCATGCTCGACATTAAATAAATATGTTATCGTTAAAGTATAACATCTCATCATAAAACCATGTCAAGGCATTTTAGTCCTAAACAACAATAATTATACCTTTGGCATAAAACAACATTCCCATAATATTCATGTGGTAGCATATATTCTTAACAACTTAAATCAATATGTTATCTATTAAGTATAACATGTAAGAAACCAACACAAACATCATATCATATCCAAATTCACCAAGCACGTTATTTACTTAAGCACTTGTGAAACAATTCATATATATAAGGGATATGATACCATTACGAAATTCCTCAGCGTGTCTGCAAAAACACGTGCAAAACCCTTATGTGCCTCGATATCCCTCGTAGATATCGGCGTCCCCGCGTCTCGCTCGAGTTCCATAGTTATCAAAGTCATGTGTATTACTACAACTAAGATAAACTACTTCCCCAGTGGCCATCGATGGAGGGTGTGTGCAAACCCGACGCGGCGATACATCGCGATCACGAATCCCATAATTCGTGAAGGCGATGTATCGTCCCACAAACTCAACGGAGCGCCGGTGGACTTAAAACCCAAGCACAAGTAATATATACTCATATGCTCAAAACAAGTAGGTAAACACTCTACTATCAAACTAGTCATGCAATTCATCCACAACTAGCATAAACATCATAGCAGAGAATCATATAAGTTCTCATAAAGTGTGCTTCACACACTTCAAAACTTCTTGGAGGCTCGTCCTCCATGAATTCTACCCAAAATTCCGTAGGACTTAAAATTATAGTTCTAGGATTCATACTAACCCAAAGGTTAACTCCGTTGAGTTCAATCTAAGTTTTCGAAAATTCAAGGATTAGAAGCTTAGGCTTCATCAACCCCATGTTCATAACTATCGCCCAAAACCACAATCCCAATGTTCAATATACTCATATAAACCCAACAAACTAATTAACAATGCAACTTAGAATAATTTAGCCATCTTGTGCATAATATCATCAAGTCATCATACCAATCATAACATTCAATTCATGATTAAAATTCTGACATGGTTCAATATGTTCTATTAAGCTTGTAAAACATATTAATCAAGCTAACATCATTAGATTGCAAGCTAAAACCAAATTAGGGCAAATCACCCTCAAGCATCTCAACCAAACTAACATCAATCTACATGAATACACAACATAATCAAGTTCAATAGGCAATTTAGAACATGAATTTCACATAATCATGGTCTCACATAGGCCAATCAAGCTCTAACATAAATTTGAAATCCTAGGGTTCATACATTTTCTATAAACCTAACAATGGCTTCCATTGACCCAAATAGCACACATGGTTGATTCCCTAGGGTCAATGGAGCCTAAAAGAAGGAGAAGAAAGGTAGAAACTTACCAAAACTTAGCCCTAACAAGCTGAGAATTCGTGCCCTAACAATGGTGTTTCTCCTCAAATCTTTCTTCAAACTTGAAGGTGGAATGGGAAGAAAGAAGACTCCATTAATGGCCTCCAAGATCAGCCCTTCAAGTCCCACGAATCTCCTTCTCAAGCTCTCTCTCTCAAGCCCTTTGAGTGCTCCCAGAAATTCGCAAGAAGAGAAGAAGGGAAGTCGACTTACTGCCTTGGCCGAACTATGGAGAGAATGCGGCAGTTTCTTGGGTTTTATATGGGGGATTAACTCACTAATCAAGCCACTAATTAGCCCCTAATCTCTTAATAGGTGTTTAGGATTAGTTTAGGTTAAGTAATTGGGTCAGGTGTGGCTTAAAATGGGTTAGTGGTCAAACAATTCGGACAGATTAGAAAAAGAACAAAAATCCCGACATGCGGAATTCCACCCTTGCGGTCGCTTGGGTGTGGTATGATCTTGCATCATACTGATACCTAATTCGGCCTTCGTTCATTGCTTGCTCGGTCGGCCTCTCCAGCGTGCGTTCTCGAGTCCTTCAAGCCAAAATTGGTCTACAAATCAACCTTAACATCCTCCAATCTATAACCAAAGGAATCAAGTCTCAAACCTCATCAAAACAAGGCCAGAACTCAGGCGAGAACTCGCCCGACGGCCAGGAAAAGTGAAACTAAAAGGGTTTTCGCTAGAATCAACTAGCAACCAAAGCCGTCGATGCAACTAGCATCTAACAAACATCAAGGCATGTAAATGATGTTTTGAATGCCTTCTAACAAATAACCATGAAGTTACAACATAAGTCTTAAACTTAGAGATTCAAAGCATCTCGAAAAGAAAAGTGCATACATGCATCTCAAGCGGCGTCGGCGAACATGCTATTGACTCTAAACATATACGGGGAGCTAAATGAACATGTTTATGATGATTATAAATGTATGAGTTCATGCATAACACACATAACATTTTAGGGTTTTACATTCTCCCTACTTTAAGGAATTTAGCCCTAAATTCTTCTTAGTAGTCATCAAACAAATGAGGATATTTCTCTCGCATCTCAACTTCGGTCTCCCAAGTTGCTTCCTCGATCTCTTGATTCTTCCAAAGAACTTTCACCAAAGGAATTCTCTTGCTCCTCAAAACTTGCTCTTTCGTGTCAAGTATCCTCCTTAGAGTGCTCCACATAAGACAAATCCGGTGAAAAGTAATCTCCTCATACTCAAGAACATGGGAATCATCCTTAAGATATTTCGAAGCATAGACACATGAAATACATTATGGATCTCGACAAAGGCGGTAAAGCCACCTGTATGCCAAACTCCCAACTCGCTCGAGAATCTCAAAAGGCCCAACAAACCTTGGCGATAATTTCCCTTTCTTCCAGAATCTCTTGGTACCCCTTCTAGGCGATACCTTAAGAAACACAAAGTCTCAACACGAAACTCCAAATCTCTCCTTCTATTATCCGCGTAAGCTTTTAAATCGACTTTGAGCGGTGAGCAATCTATCTCGAATTATCTTCACACTCTCAGCAGGCTTGAACAATTTCGAACCCCATAATTTAGATTCTCCAACCTCGTCCCAGCAAATAGGAGATCTACACTTCCTCCCATAAAGAGCCTCATACGGTGCCATCTCGATGCTCGTTGGTAACTATTGTTGTATGCAAACTCCGCCAAAGGAAGATGTGTATCCCAACTCCCTTAAAATCAATCGTACAAGCCCGTAACATATCCTCAGTATACGAATTGTTCTCTCGGATTTGTCGAGTCGGATTTGAGGGTGAAAAGGCGTGCTAAAGTTCAACTTGGTCCCCATAGCCTCTTGCAAAGCACTTGCCAAAACCTCGATGTAAACCTCGGATCGGTCAGAAACAATACTAACAGGAACCCGTGCAATCTAACAATCTCACACTTACATCTGCTAAGCGACTCAAAGAATAAGTCATAGCAATCGGAATAAAATGAGCCGACTTCGTGAGCCGATCAACAACAACCCAGACGGCATCAAAACCTCTGCGAGTGCGTGGAAATCCCGAAACAAAGTCCATCGTAACATGTTCCCATTTCCACTCCAGGAATATCCAGCATCTGTAACAACCCCATGAGCCTTTGGTGTTCGCCTTTACCGACAAGTGAGACACCTCGACACATAATACGCTATCATAGCTTCATGCCACTCCACGATTGCTTTTCAAATCTCTATACATTTTCGTACTCCCCGGATGGATAGTGTACTTTGCCTTGTGAGCCTCATCCAATACAAGCCGCTTCACATCTTCAACTGAAGGAACACAAACTCTACCTTTAAATGTCAAAATCCCATCTGGTTCATCATGAAACTCATTCTCCTTATTCTTACCCAAACCATCAATAATTTCACCAACTACGGATCTTTCTTACGAGTCTCCTTAATTCTCTCCAATAAAATTTGGAATAGCCCTTGGAATAGCCACACTAGCAAATAATACTCCATGATTAACCTCGCTAGGATTCCAATCACGAACATCTTCCAACATTTTCCATTCCCGCATCATCAAACAAGACAAGTGCACTTTTCTACTCAAAGCATCTGCAACAACGTTCGCTTTCCCCGGATGATACAATATCGTGCAATCGTGATCCTTCAATTTCTCCATCCATCTCCGTTGTCTCATGTTCAACTCTTTCTGAGAGAAGAGATATTTCAAACTCTTATGATCGTGAAAATCTCAAACTTCGAACCATACAAATAATGCTTCCACTTGTGCAAAGCAAATATAATCGCCGCGAGCTCAAGATCATGTGTAGGATAATTCATCTCATACGGAGACAACTTCCTTGAAGCATAAGCAATCACTTTCCCATTCTGCATAAGCACACATCCCAATCCTTCTTTCGAAGCATCACTATAAACAACAAAATTATCACCTCCGCTAGCTAGGCAATGCTAACACTGGAGCCGTAGTCAACCTTTTCTTCAATTCTTGGAAGCTTTCTTCACACTTATCGCTCCACACAAATGCGGTCTTCTTTTGAGTCAAATTTGTCATGGGCGTAGCAATCTTCGAAAATCCCTCAATAAATCTCCGATAGTAACCGGCTAGCCCCAAGAAACTCCGTACCTCAGTAACTGTGGTCGGCCTCCTCCAATTCATTACTGCCTCAACTTTGGAAGGATCCACCGCTATCCCGGCACTAGAAACAACGTGCCCCAAGAAAGAAACCTCCTCTAGCCAAAAAGCACACTTGCTAAACTTGGCGTAGAGTTGCCTCTCCCGAAGAATAGACAAAACCATCATGCAAATGTTGTGCATGCTCATCCCGAGACTTAGAATACACAAGGATGTCGTCTATAAAAACCACCACGAAGCAATCAAGAAAATTGTGGAATACCCGGTTCATCAAATCCATGAACACCGCCGGCGCATTAGTCAACCGAATGGCATCACCATAAATTCATAATGCAGGTACCTCGTGCGGCCGTTTGAACATCTTCGGCTCTAACCTTCAACTGATGGTACCCAAATCTCAAGTCAAGTTTGGAATAGACCACCGATCCTTGCAATTGATCAAACAAGTCATCTATATGAGGCAATGGATACTTGTTCTTGATCGTTGCCTTGTTCAACTCCGATAATCGATGCACAATCTCGAGGCTCCCATCTTTCTTCCTCACAAATAACAGGCGCACCCCAGGCGATACACTTGGCTTAATGAAGCCAATGTCAAGGAGCTCTGTGTAGCTGAATCTTCAACTCCTTTAACTCCATAGGTGCCATTCTATACGGCGCCTTGAAATTGGTGTAGTCCCGGCAATAACTCAATACAAAATTCAATCTCTCTATGGAGGCATCCCAAAATCCTTAGAAAACATCGGGAACTCACACACAACTGGCACATCTTCAAGATTAGAAGAAGAAACCCGCTTGTCCACCACACAAGCAAGATACCCTGTGCACCCACGCGACAATAGTTTCCTAGCCTTAAGCGCAGAAATGACGCGTAAACCACTCGGTGCATTATCTCCCAAAAACACAAAGTTAGGAACGCCAGGCAAAGCAAAAGTGACTCTTTTACTAAGGCAATCCACCAATGCATGATATGTGCTCAACCAATCCATACCAAGAATAACATCAAAATCACGGGTGGTAACACCACCAAATCCGCATGCAACACATGTTTATCCACAAGTACATCGCATGCTCTATAAATATACGAAGCCAACAAACATTCCCCAAGAGGGGTAGATACTTCAAGCACATATGGTAAAGGCGAGGCATAACACATAGCTTATCAACAAAATGCGATGCAACATATGAATGCGATGATCACGGGTCTATAAGTACACGAGCCTCATTACAGAAAATAGAAAGCGGTACCTCCAATCACTGCTTTGTAGACTCGGGTACACCTCTCGATCTAGAGCAAATACACGACCACGCACTTTAGCTTTTCCATCATTTGTCTCTCTTTGTTCCAATTTGTAGTCCGACTAGAACCTCTGCGATTATTCTTCAACTTAGGACAATCTTTCTTCATATGCCGGAAACTCCACAGTAGTAACACTCCATTGGTGCTCCATTCTTACTCCAACACCTATCTTCTGTATGCCCAATCTTGGAACAATAAGAGCAAACCAATGCCACACTACGATCCCTCTGAGTAGATGTAGTACTAGCTCCCTTGCCACTTGACTTGTGACGCCCCGCTCCTTCGATAGCTCGGTTTGCGTGCCATACTTACACTTCTTCCTTTGTTGACTGTATGTTTGGTTTGCGAGAGGGTCTAGATATGTTTGAGAGACCATATTAAGACCGAAACAACATTTAGAGACTCCATATAGTTGTTGACTTGCTAAAGTCACAAGTCGTGACTTCGACGATAGTCGGAATGCGGCGATTGAGGGTTTGCTTGCGTTTTGTGTTCGTGACCTCGGTTTGGGTCCTAGACCTCTTTAAGATTGTTTATTAACATGTTTAGATGTGTTAGACTTCAAGTTGGGGGTATTCCCTAAGCCTATCGATGATTTGGAAGTTTATAAACCCTCTTGCTTTGTTTTGCCCTTAGCGATTTCCTTCAGGCCAGTCATGTTTTGGGCAAACTTCGGGAAAATTCTGGTACTAATCCACTGAATAGAATTTTCTAAAAATTTAGTATGTTTTACCTTCATATGTTAGGATACTCTCTGTAAAATTTGGTAATTTTCCAAGGTGTCTAAGTACCTCAATTAGGTCTTGACTTACGGCTGTGCCAGAATTCAGTTTTCAGAAAAACAACTTCTGTACTTGATTTTGTTGTAACCATATCTTGATGTATATAAGTCCAAATGGAGTAATTTAAAATCCTAAAATATAATTCAATGAGTCTAGTTTCATAAAAATCAAAAAATCACCTCATTTGGAGTTGTGAGCGATTTATGGTCGATTTTACAAGATTGACTGTCCAGCCTCAGCTTCCCGCGCCGCCTCAAAATGTGAGGCGCCCGCCTCAACTTCTGAGAGCATCTTTGTGCAGGGCAGAGCCCAGGCGGCGCATGGAAAGGGGTGGCGCCCGCCTCAACCCAGGTTCTTTGTTACGGGATTTTGCCCTGTTTTGAGATTGGACGAATTATACCTATTCTACCCTCATTAAACCCCCTCTAAACCCTTCCTAACCTCTCCTACTTAACCCTAAACATGTCCTAACATTAGTTAGAAGTTAATTTAAGTTAGATTAGTGATTGATTAATCCTAATCTCCACTAATTGTACCAAGGAATTCCCTGTTTTACCCTTATTGCTTGGGAAGTATAAATAGCCTAACCCTTCACCAATTCAGCCAAATCTCTTCATTCTTCTTCCCATTCATACGTAAAATAGAGAGAGAGAGGGTCCAAGGGAGATTTCAAGCCCTAGCTTCTTCTCTCTTCGATCCAAGACGATCCGACCAACCGATTTCCTTCAAACTTCGGATTCTTGAAGCCCTCGACGAGTAGAACGACTTCACCGATCGGATTTGTGTTCTCTTGAGTTTTCACTCAAGCTAGGTAAGTTACTTCCTTTTGATTTTGGTTCATTGGCCCTAAGGAAAACAATCTATATGCTATTTGTGGGCAATGAACACTTGTATGCTATGTTTGCCCAATTTTTGGGGATTTTGGAAGTATGAACTTGTTAGGAGTATTTGTAGATGACTTCTATGATTGTTGATGTATATGTTTATCCTTCATCTTGTGATTCTAGGGTTGTGAGCATGCTAGAAATCATGTTTACATTTTATTTGGGTCTATTGGGAAAGTATGCCTATGGTTGGGGCTTTGGATATGTGAACTCTCTATATACTATGGTTATGATCACTTAAATGAAATTATATGATTTATGAAATTGGTTTTGATCTATGTTGGGATTATTTGTGGATTTTAGGCTTGAGAGTCAATCCCGAATTATTGGAGAAATTATTGTTAGTTGAAATGGGGTTAATGTTGAGATTGATGAAGGGTGTAAATGATGAAACTTGGTGTTTAGACTCAACGGAGTCGAAATATGTTCAATAATGTGATAATGAACTCGGGTTGGAATCCTACGACAATTGGACTTCGTTTGACTATGATTATGATGAATTCTTGGGTTTTAGGGCTTGGGAATCAACCCGGATGATTTTGGGAAATTTGATATAACTCGAATGATGTACTAATTTTGGGTTGTATGAAATGTGTATTTAATGAAATGCGGTATTAAGACTCAATGGAGTCATTTTAGGTTCAATTAGATGTTAGTGAGCCTTATGTTGAAATCCTACGATGTTCGGGTTTGGTTGGTTTTGATTGTGAGTACCCGAACATCTCGAATTATGTCCCATTTGTGACACCCATGACATAGAAGCTTATTGGGGATTTAATTAGAGCGTGCTCGTAGAGCACGGAGCATTAGAGATCAACTTATGATCTCGTATTACTTTAAGGAATGATTATTTGAATGAGTTCTCTTTTAGGAATTGGGTCGCGTGCACATGAAAGCACTTGCGAGGTTATGACTACGGCTTAGTTTTGATACCCGCGAGATTGACTTTGAAGAAGTCGAACATATATGACCGTTGGGACTTTGGTTGAAGTCCGGTGTACCGTTAAGTGAAGATAAATGCTAAGTATGGATTTATGATTGTTTTTAGACTAAATAATGGTCTTTGGTTTAATCCCGAGTAGAGGGCTATAGTAGACCGCATATTGTGATTTCTTGAGCTTATATGCTACTTTCGATTTGTTGATGACTTGAGGATTATGAGTACCTCATTATGTGGTTCCATGACTAAACCTATAAGTTGGTTGAATTTGTTAAATATGTGCAAATATGTGCATTGTTAATTTGGTGTGTAGAACTTTATGTCCTACATGATTGATATGTCCGCTATGATTGGTCTTGGTTCTTGTTGAGCATGAGAGTAAATATCTACTTGTGCATTACATTGAGTCCAGCTGGCATTAATTGGTTTGTTTATCAAGTCAGGGTGGGACGATGCACGCCTCACGACAATTATGGGATTCGTGCTCGCTATGGATCGCCCTGACTCCACACACCCCTCCATTGTGGGCCGCAATGGGGAAGTAGCCCCTTTGCCGTATCAGTTAAGTGCCGCATTGGCTTGCTAATGATATCGAGTAAAACTCGATGATAGTCGATGAATTCACAAAACATCGGTGGCACGAACTAGTAACATTGTGTATTGCAGGAGCGACACAACGGAGCTATTTGGGTATCTTCTCTATCCCTTATGTGGCTTACTATGAGCACTTACATGAAAAACAATGTGCTATGTGATTTATGAAGTTTATGCTACTCGATGACTTAATACAGGTTTATTGTTGGTATACGATTAAGATGCCATGATTTTATATATATGCTAGTGCATTATACCATGCCACGCCATGCTATGCCATACATTGCATTTAGTAACTTACTGGGTCATTATGACTCATTTCGTGTGTTTGTTTTCCTTAGTTTTTGCAGTTAGCTCGTTAGTGCGCATTGAAGCTTCTGCGCTTGTTCGATATCGTGGTCTTCCGGGCAATGGCTTGGGATTATTAGTACTATTGTATTCGTTATCTTGTGAGACACGGACGTGAAGTTATGTAAACTTTACTTGGGTAGTTTTGTTAGTATCTTATTATTGTCGTTATTTTGGGAGCCGACTTGTTTGGTCGAGCTATTGTATTAATTAGAAGTTATTCCGTTGTCTTCCCGAGCAAGGTTATAGCTCGCTTATTCCAGTATTTTGCTATTGTTATTTCTGTCCCCGACAACTTTAGTCGAGGGACATTGGTTTAGTGGTTAGTATTTGATATCTTATTCCTTTAGTTGATTTATTCCTCCGGCATGTTTCATATTAAGTTGAGTTGTTGTCTATCGTGTTGGGTTCTTGTTTCGCCGGCCTTAGGTTGCCGATGGTTTGTTGTCGCGTGCGCAATGTTGCCACGCGAGTCGTAGATTTGTCGAGAGATAGTCGCTCTCACCTTGTGTCCCTTAGTTTATAATTATAGGCTTTGGTCCCACTTATGATTTGCTTCCGCAGATTTTAGTTTTTGGTTATTCGGTTTTGCCGTTATGGCTTTACATTCCTGTTTAGAGTTTGTTGGTTCAACTCTTGACTCGCACCACTACGCTTAGCGGGTGCTTGTCCATCTTTTAGCTTGTCTTGATGGCACGACCTCGGGACTCCGCATTGGAGTCCGGGGTCGTCACAGTTGGTATCAGAGCTATAGGTTAGCTATTTCGCCAGATAGGTTCCTTGGCCTTGTTTGGGTTGGGTTTATTGTTGAGTTATTAACGCGAGTGTTCGAGTGTTCTTTGTAGGCGTATTATGTCGTGAACTTGGCGTGGAGCTAGTTCTAGTAGACCCGGTTCGATGCACTCGTGGCGACGAGAGGAGAGAATGTAAACGATCCGCGTGTGACTCCTCAACAGATGTTTGGACTGGAAGACGACTCTACTGTCCTTGCGAAATTCTTGAAGTTTAAACCGGAAAGTTTCGATGGAGAGCCGGATACTATTGAGGCGAAACATTGGCTAGAAAGCATGGAGAATATCTTTGCAGTTTTGGGTTGTACATCAGAGGAGAAGGTTACCTTAGCGGTGTTTAAGTTGGATGGTGCGGCCGAGCATTGGTGGCTTGAAATACGAGATCATTGGAGACAGCATGGAGTGCCTCGAAGTCCTGGGAAAACTTTGTCAAGGAGTTTATGGTACGGTTTGGTCCGGTAGTAACTCGAGAAAGAGGAGAGATGGAATTCCTAATGTTAGAACAGGGAGATATGACCGTGGCTCAGTATTCAACAAAGTTTATGGAGTTGGCTCGTTACTGTAGTTACTTGGTGCCAGATGAGGCTAAGAAGACCGAGAGGTTTGTGAAAGGCCTGAAGACGAATTATCGTAGGCAGCTTATTCCGTTACTACTTACGGATTACCAAGGGCCGTGGATCGCATATGCGATGGAGCCGACATCGAGGAAGTACGCCAAAGAAAATATCAAAGACTAATAGGCCCCGAGGATAAGAGGAGGCAACAACACCTCAAACGCTTAGTCAAGGAAAGGTGCATTCGGGTGGCCGGAGTGGTGTTACTACTTCTACTCAGATAAGACGAGGTGACGTGTTGACATGTAACTTTTGTAAGAGGACAGGACACACCGAGGATAGGTGTTGGGGAAAGACTGGGAAGTGTTACTATTGTGGAGACGGAACTCACTTGAAGAAAGATTGCCCGAAGAGGAAAGTTAGTCAGTCTGGGAGTACTAGTCAACAATTCAGTGGCTTCAAGAGAGATTGTGACTACCCTAGAGTTTTGAAGCCGGTTGGGCTGGCCGTCATGGAGTTTGGAGACCTATCCGAAATAGGAAGGTATATTCTTGTATATATATATATATATTTAAATTATAACGTTGCTACTATTACCGTTATTATGAGTACGCGCTCTAATCGTTAGCTCATGTGCATTCATACATACATTATATGGTGTATTGTGTAATATTGGTTGTTTGCTCGATCGGGAATAATACCCCAATGTGAGATCGATATATGAGGTGGTTTGTTTGTGAATTACCGGTAAGTAATCGTACGTTGTGTATGGATTCTTGTTTAGTATATATATGTAGGACTATGCTATATATAGAGTTGTGGTTTGTGTGGTTATATAAAAAGGCCGTAGTATGTATATTTATGAAGCATGAATTGTTTATTGATACCTATTGGTTTGGTATGATGTCTGTATATTCTATGAGGATATGTTTTATGTAATGAGTAATATTATACTATATTGTGGTTAAGGGTTATTATGCGAATAAGATATACATTCGACTTGTGAGAAGGTTGAAAGTTGCGATTTAGATGATAATCATGGTTACACTGAGAGATAGACGCTCACCGTGAGTATTGAGACGTTAACGTTGTGTTAGGATGCCTAGTGCATTGGTTGTAGACTTGGTCTAGAGCTTAAGAAAGAATAGTGTTGCGGAGTATGGACGTTACGGGCATTAGTAGCCTTGTCGATTCATTGTGATTACTAGAAATTATATTGGTTGGTGTACTAGGTACACGAGTTTTGTGATAGCTATAATTGTTGTTTGCCAAGGTAATAGACCTTGTTACTTGGTCTGAATTTTTATTCAGTTACGTGCATTAGTTGTAGGAAACACCTACTTGATGCATTTACATCATAGTATATTAAAATCTCATGTTCATTCATTTCATTAGTATAGGAGACATTTGAGGATGCTTAAAATTTTTATTCATGAACCTTCGCATCCTTACGACGGAAACTTTTGAAGCTAATTCAGCGGGTACCCTGAATTGGTGAGCAAAAGGAATTCGTCGTTGGACTAGGATTGATAGAATTAAGTTAGAAATTGACTATACGTTACCAAATGGAATGGACTGAAATGGAATGAATTTTCAAAACATTTCATTAATGTGCTCTTATGTGTTCTCACCGCGATGGAAATCGCGGCGTGATTTACATGGTTTGAAATGCCAATTTGATTATCTTTGATTTGTTTGTAAATTGCTCCATAGGCAATTATTAATCCTTGTAACTTAGAATCTTTTGTGCTTGAATTTCATGATGTGCCCGAGACAAATAGTTTCGGTAGTTGGATGTTGAAATATTCTCGATTATGTGTTCCATGTTATAGTTTGGGGATTTTGCCTACTTGGTTGGCATATTGTGGATCATATGTGTATTCGACTCAAGTATGAGTCATGTTATTTTCAATCGTAAGTGTTGATGTTTGTTGTGTCTATTGAGAGTTGTAGACTTTGAATTTGGATTATATTAGTTTGACCCTCGAGGCATTGTGGTGGTAGACTCGGAGATTCGAGTCAAGGTTGGTTGTATCATGATTTAGAATTCGGGACGAATTCTTTTAAAATGGAGAGGGTGTGGCCCGCTCCTTCGTTAGCTCGGTTTGCGTGCCATACTTGCACTTCTTCCTTTGTTGGTATGTTTGGTTTGCGAGAGGGTCTAGATATGTTTGAGAGACCATATTAAGACCAAAACAACATTTAGAGACTCCATATAGTTGTTGACTTGCTAAAGTCACAAGTCGTGACTCGACGATAGTCGAATGCGGCGATTGAGGGTTTTGCGTTTTGTGTTCGTGACCTCGGTTTGGGTCCTAGACCTCTTTAAGATTGTTTATTAACATGTTTAGATGTTAGACTTCAAGTTGGAGGTATTCCCTAAGCCTATCGATGATTTGAAGTTTATAAACCCTCTTGCTTTGTTTTGCCCTTAGCGATTTCCTTCAGGCCAGACATGTTTTGGGCAAACTTCGGGAAAATTCTGGTACTAATCCACTGAATAGAATTTTCTAAAAATTTAGTATGTTTTACCTTCATATGTTAGGATACTCTCTGTAAAATTTGGTAATTTTCCAAGGTGTCTAAGTACCTCAATTAGGTCTTGACTTACGGCTGTGCCAGAATTCAGTTTCAGAAAAACAACTTCTTACTTGATTTTGTTGTAACCATATCTTGATGTATATAAGTCCAAATGGAGTAATTTAAAATCCTAAAATATAATTCAATGAGTCTAGTTTCATAAAATCAAAAAATCACCTCATTTGGAGTTGTGCGATTTATGGTCGATTTTACAAGATTGACTGTCCAGCCTCGGCTTCCGGCGCCCGCCAAAAATGTGGCGCCCGCCTCAACTTCTGAGCATCTTTGTGCAGGGCAGAGCCCAGGCGGCCGCATGGAAAGGGGTGAGGCGCCCGCCTCAAGCCCAGGTTGCTGTTACGGGATTTTGCCCTGTTTTTGAGATTGACGAGAATTATACCTATTCTACCCTCATTAAACCCCCTCTAAACCCTTCCTAACCTCTCCTACTTAACCCTAAACATGTCCTAACATTAGTTAGAAGTTAATTTAAGTTAGATTAGTGATTGATTAATCCTAATCTCCACTAATTGTACCAAGGAATTCCCTGTTTTACCCTTATTGCTTGGGAAGTATAAATAGCCTAACCCTTCACCAATTCAACCAAATCTCTTCATTCTTCTTCCCATTCATACGTAAAATAGAGAGAGAGTCCAAGGGAGATTTCAAGCCCTAGCTTCTTCTCTCTTCGATCCAAGACGATCCATCCGAACCGATTTCCTTCAAACTGGATTCTTAGCCCTCACGAGTAGAACAACTTCACCGATTGTGTTCTCTTGAGTTTTCACTGCTAGGTGTTACTTCCTTTGATTTTGGTTCATTGGCCCTAAGGAAAACAATCTATATGCTATTTGTGGGCAATGAACACTTGTATGCTATGTTTGCCCAATTTTTGGGGATTTTGGAAGTATGAACTCTGAAATAGGAGTATTTGTAGATGACTTCTATGATTGTTGATATGATTTTATG
>JABEVN020000378.1:0-33025 GCA_013146195.2 Codonopsis lanceolata | reverse complement strand
CACGATAAGACTAGCCGACACGACATAATGAAACTGCGACGCGTAAGGCGCGATATTATTAATATATTCAAAATAAAAGTTATTATATTTATGATCAAATTAGATAAATAATATGAAAACGATAATGAGACACGAACACGACGAGTAGCACGAATCGCCTAATTGAAATGGGGTACTTTTATGTTGTATAATGCATTAAATGGGGTGTAGAAAGTGGGTTTTGGAGTGTAGTTAGCCCCACCCATTTAGGAATTGGATTTATGGATTTAAGAGCACTTAGATTTGGAGGAAAAATAAAATACGTGATACTTTATTAATATATACGTATGTTTAAGTTTTATATATACATATTGCATTGAAGTATCTAATATAGACACACACACATGTATATGTATATAACTTTGTGAACCAACTTGCCCATCATGGAATGGAACTTCGTGCGCTAAATGACCCGTTAAAACCCGCCTATAAGCAATCTCATATTTTAGAACCCAAACCCACCTTTCTTTAAGTAATGGGCGGAGACCAAGCCCATTTTGACAACTCTACTCACTCCTAAAGTCAGTCTACAAGTTTCGGTCTTTCTTGTGTCTTGACTGTGCAATTCTCAACCTTTATGGTTGGTTATGATCATTTAATAGATATTCTCCCTCCGTTCCGTGTAAAGAGTACATCATACAATTTTGGGAAGTTTCACCTTAAGAATCCACTTTCAAAAAAAAAATTATGTTCATCATCTTCATAACATTTTAACTTTTTACCCTTATACTGCAATTAACATATTGATTATGTTCAAGCATTTTTATATATCCCTTAATAAATAAACTTTTCAAACATAGACTCTTTAAGAGAGAGCGGAGGGAGTATACAAAGCAATTTTTGGTCCCCTTTCTACCACATGCATATATAGTTTAATGGCAATATAGTTGTTGTCACTCAAATTGGACCAAATATTAATTCTTAAACCCTATGGGCTTGTTTGGTAGTCGGACAAGGATAAGCAGTATTATTAATCCTAGTACTATTAGTACCCTCGCTATTAATCCTCACTTGTATATCGGGGATAGTTTTGAGATTACAAATATTAATCCCAATTTTTTTTAGTGAGGGCGCTAATAATACCACCCTTCTCCTTGGTATTAGTAGTGAGGGGATAATGACTTTATCCGAATAACTCGTGCTATTAGTCCCGACCACTTATTACGTACCAAACATCAGACAACTCGGCTTATTAATCATATCAGACCTTAATCCTGGCTATCAAACGGCACCTATGTGTTCACGCTCGTTAAGCATATTGCAACGTCTCTCCCAGTTTCCCAGCCAACCTTGTTTTTTGTTATTATACACCATATGTTCCATATCATATGCCAAGGTTTTGTGTTTGTAAGTGTGGAATGGGAGCTCATGGAAAAAGCACCACATGATTGCCGCCACACATTTGTCGGGATAATCAACCAAGCGAGGTCTTACTTGCCGTAGCGATGCAACCCTTAGAAACTTCACTTGAAGTAACCACGCAACGGTGGGGGTGTTGTGCACGTTTACGTGTCTTTGGACATGTAAAAACCCTAGGCAAGTCAAGTTCAAAAGGACAACTACCTTTAATGCTCATACACCAAGGTTTGTAGTTTTGAGGTGAAATAGGAGCTCAAGCTCATGACAGACTTGCCACGGCATCACACATCCACATTTGTGCAGGCAATCATCCAAGGGAGGATTAGAAACTACACTTAATGTAACAGCACACACTTGGGAGGGGTGCGAGCGGGTTGTTGGAGTGGGGTTAAATTAGGGAACTCAGATTAAGAAGATCCGTCTAGGCCTGTTCCACCAAAACCTATTGCGGCCCAGGAGCCAAGCCATTGGGTGTGGACAACGCCAAGGAAGATGCGGCATTAAGGGTTTGCAACACCAGAAGCCATAATGGTGCCGCCTTGAGGGGGGTGTGTTAGGTTTGCAAATTGTGTACACAAAGGAACCAAGGGAATTCATTTTTTTTGATAGGTAAGTATGGTCCCTTGTTACAGGGATAGGAACCAAGAACCTCTAGAAACTTGAGGGGATTCATAATCTGATTTACTCCTAAAGGGTGGCCCCACTAGGGCCTTGTTAGGTAGATACAGGTTGAGGGTTCTCAAGTTGCGGCCCTTCTGCCTGGAATATAGAAATGGGAATAGCATTTATCAAGATGGTACTGATGGGTGCATGTAAAACTAATGCGCCATCAGATATTAGCATCTACAAAATATAAGTTGTGCGCATTGAACTTAAAACAAGATTTTGTTTTTAAACTGTTTTAGTATTGTTGCACATGTCCATCAGAAAACATAATATGGATGGTAAAACACAGTTTCTGTGATGCATTAGTACCATTTGAAGAGGTTATGAGAGATAATTGTTACAAGATAATGCCAAGTCATAAAGCATCTAATTAGACCCCAAGCTCACTGTCTACCTTCAGAAAGCTCCTGGCTACCTTCAGATTACAGGAGAAAACAATAACTAGAATCTCAGTAGTCAGAACCATGTCATGAAACATCTAACCAGACCTCAAGCTCACAGGCTACCTTCAGATTATGGCTCTAATGTCAAGGGAAATCTAGCACAAGCCCTAAACTTAATCGTGGGCTACTAAACTTAAGATTAATGAAATTACACTCGTACAACTGAAGTAGAATCTCAGGACTTTCCTGTCACATACCATAAATACCAGGAAAGGGGGGGGGGGGCTTAGTGAGGCATATGACCTTTCATCCGTATACCAATCAACATGAACTATCACCCTTAATCACCGAAATATACAAATCTTTTTATTTAATCAGCTTGAAAACTTGGGTCTCACAGGTTCAACATTTACAGGCCATGTCAAACAAGGAATGGAAAACCCAAAAGTTTGATTGATATTGACCTGATGAGTTATAGAATCTCTGCTGGTTCAACTGTGTTTGACAATATCTGGATGTTTAAAAAACATATTTGCCATTTTTTTTGTAATTTTAATGAGCATTTGAACTAGGAGCAAATCGGATCATAATCTATATGCAAATGAATTTCCCACAACGACCAAATTTTTTTATAGGTAAGTGTGGCCTCTTGTTGGTATGGGGATTGGAAGTAAATTTTACTCCTCATTCTTAATAGAGAAGGCCTCAAACCATTCATTTAGGATCCTAGGGTCTTGGTGCAGCTTAAGAAAGGCTCCAGGAAGAGAAATTCAACAGCTTAAGAAGCTTCATAACTTGCTTGAGTTCAAGGTGGAATAGTCAATTATTTAGTTAATAGTCTTATAATGGGGTACTATTAGAATATTAGATCAATCAGTTTTATATTAGTTTTCTAATTAACCCATGGTTCTTATTTGATTATTCAGTTATTTAATTGAGTCTAAAATCTAATACAATTTACAATTAGTTGTCCTGATTAGTTTCTAGATGGATTTGAGATGAGGAGTAGCCTATAAATTGCTTGTAATAATACTTTCAGTTTATTCAGAGAACAGTAATAAGATTTTTCCCAGTAGCAAATAGCTTTAATTTATTGAACTGTGAGATGCAATTCTCTTGAATGTGATGCTCAGGAACCCTAGGCATGATGCCTAAGGTTGCCATGGGTGTAGCCAGGATTTTTCCCTAATTAGTCAACTTTTATAATCAAGACTTGACCACAAGTAGCAGTACTACGATAACATGATGCTTATCAATTAAACAAAATGATGTTATGCACTCAAAAGATATTAAACTTTCGCAGTCAACACTTATACTACAGAAAAGAGCCTCAGATGAGATACATAGCTCAGATTGGTTTTGTTCACCAGGAAGAGATTCAACGAAATAGTTAAGGATAAAACAAAGTTAACAACAATATATCGAAGACAGACTGGACTGGAGGACAGAAGGTCAAAAGATTATATAATTTTTATAGATAAGTATGCCAGTATGGTCCCTTGTTACAGGGATTGGAACCAAGAACCTCTGGAAACTTGAGGGGATTCATAATCTGATTTACTCCTAAAGGGTGGCCCCACTAGGGCCTTGTTAGGTAAATACAGGTTGGGGGGTTCTCAATTTGCGGCCCTTCTGCCTGGAATATAGAAATGGGAATAGCATTTATCAAGATGGTACTGATGGGTGCATGTAAAACTAATGCACCATCAGATATTAGCATCTACAAAATATAAGTTGTGCTCATTGAACTTAAAACCAGATTTTGTTTTTAAACTGTTTTAGTATTGTTGCACATGTCCATCAGAAAACATAATATGGATGGTAAAACACAGTTTCTGTGATGCATTAGTACCATTTGAAAAGGTTATGAGAGATAATTGTTACAAGATAATGCCAAGTCATAAAGCATCTAATTAGACCCCAAGCTCACTGTCTACCTTCAGAAAGCTCCTGGCTACCTTCAGATTACAGGAGAAAACAATAACTAGAATCTCAGTAGTCAGAACCATGTCATGAAACATCTAACCAGACCTCAAGCTCACAGGCTACCTTCAGATTATGGCTCTAATGTCAAGGGAAATCTAGCACATGCACTAAACTTAATCGTGGGCTACTAAACTTAAGATTAATGAAATCACACTCGTACAACTGAAGTAGAATCTCAGGACTTTCCTGTCACATACCATAAATACCAGGAAAGGGGGGGGGGGCTCAGTGAGGCATATGACCTTTCATCCGTATACCAATCAACATGAACTATCACCCTTAATCGCGGAAACATACAAATCTTTTTATTTAATCAGCTTGAAACCTTGGGTCTCACAGGTTCAACATTTACGGGCCATGTCAAACAAGGAATGGAAAACCCAAATGTTTGATTGATATTGACCTGATGGGTTATAGAATCTCTGGTGGTTCAACTGTGTTTGACAATATCTGGATGTTTAAAAAACATATTTGCCATTTTTTTTGTAATTTTAATGAGCATTTGAACAAGACTAGGAGCAAATCGGATCATAATCTCTATGCAAATGAATTTCCCACAACGACCAAATTTTTTTATAGGTAAGAGTGGCCTCTTGTTAGTATGGGGATTGGAAGCAAATTTTACTCCTCATTCTTAATAGAGAAGGCTTCAAACCATTCATTTAGGATCCTAGGGTCTTGGTGCAGCTTAAGAAAGGCTCCAGGAAGAGAAATTCAAGAGCGTAAGAAGCTTCATAACTTGCTTGAGTTCAGGGTGGAATAGTCAAATATTTAGTTAATAGTCTTATAATAGGGTACAATTAGAATATTAGATCAAGTCAGTTTTATATTTGTTTTCTAACTAACCCATGGTTCTTATTTGATTATTCAGTTATTTAATTGAGTCTAAAATCTAATACAATTTACAATTAGTTGTCCTGCTTAGTTTCTAGATGGATTTGAGATGAGGAGTAGCCTATAAATTGCTTGTAATAATACTTACAGTTTATTCAGAGAACAGTAATAAGATTTTTCCCAGTACCAAATAGCTTTAATTTTTTGAACTGTGAGATGCAATTCTCTTGAATGTGATGCTCAGGAACCCTAGGCATGATGCCTAAGGTTGCCATGGGTGTAGCCAGGATTTTTCCCTAATTAGTCAACTTTTTTAATCAAGGCTCGACCATAAGTAGCAGTACTATGATAACATGATGCTTATCAATTAAACAAAATGATGTTATGCACCCAAAAGATATTAAACTTTCGCAGTCAACACTTATACTACAGAAAAGAGCCTCAGATGAGATACATAGCTCAGATTGGTTTTGTTCACCAGGAGGAGATTCAACGAAATAGTTAAAGATAAAACAAAGTTAACAACAATATATCGAAGACAGACTGGACTGGAGGACAGAAGTTCAAAAGATTATATATGAACAACAACGAGGAATATGGAGCAGTATCAGCGAGTACAATTGCATCATTCTTAGGCGATTTCAATTGGGCTTGTGGAGGCAATGCAAATAAGAAAATCTACCTGATTACAGTTCGGGAGATCAAAATCTTCATTCTAGTAAAGCATGCACATCCTTGTACTTAACATTTAAATGACGATGTTAATTTACATTTTTGAGGAAATCCAATAGAAATAGACATAGGCCCCATAATTTCGAATAAATAAATCAGATCAAAAATTGTAAACACTCAAATTTGTAGCTAAAAACACATAAATAATGGTGGAAGTACCAACCTTCATTGTCAGAGTTGAGGGTGGATCCATGTGGGAGGATATGATGAAAATTGATTCTTCGTGCTGGGAGTCTTGTCAGCGAATAGAATCCACATCTCGAACTTCAGTTGTGGCGTTAGTTGAGATTATGTTTTGGCGATGACAGCTTGATATACAATTCCGGAAGGATTCGACTGGAGGAAGGGGGATAAATGTGTGAGAGAAGTTAATAGGGTTCCCCAATGGATTGAATAAGAAGAGTTTGCAAGTACCTTGGTTTACGAATGTTTGCCAGCCATAAGGAGAGGATGTGCAAACCCATCGGGACAAAAGTGCTGCCTTCTCCACGGAATCCCAAATTTTTCTTAATTTTTAGTACTTTTTTTCGGCGACGCTAAAGAGGTGATAATGTTCGTGATCGTGCTGGGAGTCATTGTCACCATCGGAGTCGCCAACCGATCCTGGAGGCAGCATCAGCCATGGAGGTGAAGGCGATTGCACTGCGGCGGCGGTAAACGGTGCAGCAGCTACCTTACCTGAAAAATTGCGCAGCAGAGTCAACGGAGAGCAGCCAAATCTTGCCGCCCCAGTTGAAGAAAGGCTCCGTACCCACCACCGCATACCCACTCGCCGCATCTCTCTCTCTGCTTGTATTGTTACGGTTTTTCCCTGGGAGGATTTGGGATGGGAGGATCTGCGAAAGTAAAATAGGGCACCCACATGCTTAACAGAGCACCCATTTTTTTTCCAATTTTGCCCTTAGCCATTTAATAATTTAACAATAAAAAAAGGTGAGGCTATCCAAATTTCAAAAATTTCTCACCACACCTCTTCTTTTATTTTTTTGTTGCAGCATACTTAATACAGTACATATTAAATACTTAATAAAACATTTTTTGTTATAAAATTACTATATTACCATTGGTTATATATATATAAACAACAAAATTAAAACAAAAAAACATAAAGTAATAATAATAAACATTTTGAAGACCGCTGCCAGCAGCCACTGTGCTACACCACCACCTGCCTGCCCAACCACCGGTCCAACCGCCTAGCCTGCTTAGAACCCAGTCCCCTAGCCCAGTTGCAAGCCTACTAGGCAATCCCTCCAACCAGCTCGCCTTCAAGCCTGGCCCAAACCCAATCCTAGATGCCTTTTAGGGACTGTCAACCCAGCAATCCCTAAGCCCACAACCCCTAGCCCAACTATCACCCAACCAAGCCCTAAGCCTACCCTCGCCCCCCCCAACCGAACTGTTACCCAACCAGTCCCAAGCCCAATCCACCCTTTAGGGATTGCCTAGAACACTAGGCAGTCCCTAAGCTCTTTGTGATTTTTTAATTTTTTTTCATTTAAACACTTTAAATTAAAAAAAATAAACAGATAAAAATTGAACAGTTGGAAGTTAAAATTACCGTAAAGTGCACGTCAGTGGTAAATATAACATCGTTATCATCGTTCATATATACGTTTCAACACTTTATTTATTGAATAATTGGAAGTTAAGATTACCATAAAGTTAAATGTTGGTTCACTAGGTGTGCTTAAAATAGGCTAGAGGGGGGTGAATAGCCTATGATGCCAATATAAAAAATAATCTCACCAATTAAAGGTATGTGAATAAAACATTTCACATGGCACAAGCAATCTTATAAGGAAGCATGTTTGCTTTTGAAGAGAATGACAGACTTGTCCAGAGTTGAGTAATGAACTCTGCTCGAAGATTGCTGAAAACCTATTAGCCTAAAGAGTTTAGCAGCGGTAGACACCCCAATTTCGTACCCCTACACTACAATGTCCTAAAACTATAATAAAAAAATAAATTATAAATCAAATGGACTAAATGATATTACTTTCCGTTATGTTTCAGAAAACGGGACTTAACGGAACTCAACGGAACTCAACTAAGCCTAACGGAGAAAGCAAAGCAGGAAGGACTAAACTGCAAAAGAGGAAGAAGGAAAAAAGTAAAGGGGGTGCTGCTTCCCCACCATTGGAGTCGCACCAAAGGGTAGGGTGCCGCTCCCCCTTTCTTTTTTTTCCATCCAACTGAAACGTTGCCGTTTCTCTTGGGCGCCTCGTGCGTCCTGTGTTGTCTCGTTCCCCTGCCTCCACCTAGCGCCATGCTGTCCAATTTGCGCCTATAAATAGAGGCCTTGAGCCTATGCATTCCACATGGCAAACAACTCCTCAATGCACACTCACACACACAACTCTCTTTTGCCCGTAAAAGCCTCCTTGCCTCGCAGCGAGCCATCCGAAGATCTAGTCTTTTGCCCCCGGTAAACCGATCACACACATACACACACACACACACCAACCACTTACACACACACATAAAAAAGACTTTCTTTCTTGGAAGGGCATGAGAAGCACACTTAAAGTCTTCGAGTGCCTAGTGGGCTAAAGCCTGGGCGTATACCGGTCAGACATTCACACTACAAGAGGTAAATATTAATTTATTGTCTTGTCCCGTTAATACAAATGTAGAATATTAATATTATGCATGTAATGTAAATAATAAATATAATGTAAATAAAGTAGTTATGGATGCTATATATATATTTATATATATATATATATATTACTTTCATTTATATATGTATATAAATTTGGGAAACATATGTGTTGTTAATATTTAGACATAAACACACACATTGATGTTACTATGCCCAACTGACATTAAAAGCAAAGTAATTTTATTTTCAATATATATATACATATAGAATATACTATTTCTAGACTAAATACATTAAAAGCGTGTTAATTTATTTAACAAAACCAACCAAAACGAGACCGAAAGGGCGAGTTGGGTGCCTATCACATTCCCAACTCGTAACCTAGCCTTCTAACCTACACATTTTCTGGTAAAAAAAATTGCTTTTTTCTCTATTTAACCTTTAAATATAGGGGACGATTATATAGACACATATTTATAGTCCACGATGAGACAGGGTGCATTCCACACGCTCTGACGTTTTTTGAGCAACTCGCTTATCATGCAAGGGGTCACGAAACGAGGTGCTCACAGTGGCGACTTTGCTGGGAATGTTGTTTAAAAAAAACAAAAGAGGGATAGACTCAATATTTTTGGGGTTGATAAATTTATTTACATACTCGACATGCTTTTACACATAGTCTAGATTTTTATTTTACACATATATATGTTGAAAATATTAATTGCTTTGTCAATACAATACAATGTACATGCTACGTTATTATTGATGTTTGCTTTTGGCAACTTACATTTGTAAATTTTGATTATTTGATTATTTGACATTTTGATTCTTTGTTTTATATGTTTTTTTTTAATAAATATATTAAATAAAAGGAGGAAACAAGAAGGGGGACAACCCGCCTAGCCCATAAATGGGAGGACAAAGGAGCCTTACCTTTACCATAAATACAACAAGAAACTCAATTACGGAGACTAAAAATACCCAATCTATCAAAACGGTAAGCTTGTCGCACACTTTCTGGAAGCCGTTGTATATTATCATAAAGAACATAACTAGCCATAGAATGGGCCACCTCAGCGAGTTTATCAGCTACTCCATTAACCTCTCTGTAAACATGATGAATGGAATACGATCCAAGTAACTCTTTGCAATCATTAAGCTCGTAGTCAAACTGCCATGGGAAGCGTTGATGTCCTTGCAACCCTCGAGCGACCACTAACGAATCAATTTCGACGAATACCTTCTCCAGATCTAGACTCCTACACAAAGCAAGACCAGCTCGCAACGCCGATATTTCGGCAAAAGTATTTGTGCCCTGACCATAAGCCATAGAAAAGGCACAAATCAATCTACCTTGATGATTTCTGATAATACCACCCCCCGTACAATGCTCATTCCTTGACGAGCCATCCGTATTCAATTTGTAACTATCCATAGGAGGAGGCTCCCATCTAACCCACTTACCACGTTGACAAACAACTGTCTTAATCGGAACCCGCAAAGTCTGAATGCCCACGCTACCCCGCACACTTACCTCCTTCTTAGGCGTGTAAGGGAACATTAAATCTCTTAAACCATCACTCACTTTCTTTAAAATTTCCTCTCCGTGCATAGGAATATTCTCAAAAACCGCCTTACACCTAGCTTTCCATAATTCCCAGCATCCTATCATAACAGCCCCCACCTTACATGCCCCAAACTGATTATCCAAAGAGCTAGGACGCAACCAAACTAAAAACAAATGATTCAGGTTTTCATAAGTAGCAATTGTATGAAAACACCTAGCCAAATAAGACCAAACTATCGGCCGATTTCGAGTGCGGGAACAAGTGATCAAGCGATTCTCTTTCATGCTCTTTCTCACAGACACATTTAGAGGCCATCAAAATATTTTTTGATTGAAGGCGAAGATCCACACGTGGACCGCACGTTAATAAGCTTCCAAATAAATCCACTAATCTTGAGAGGGATCCATTGTTGCCAAATCTTACACGCCCAATATTGACGAGGCCATTTATAACGAGAATGATGCCGGTGGTGTGACATGAAAATCTCCCGTATTGGTATATTGTAAACTAAGGAGTCATCCGGTTCTCGGACAACCGAACTCTATGAATCCGCATTAAATTCTCGTCCGTAATTAAATGAGAAAAGCGCTCGGTTGTGGCGGCGCATCCCGAACTTTCGGTTGCAAATCCATCGGTGAGGACCTTCCAAAATAACACCACACCAATTATCACCCGGAAGGAAATATCACCTCTTCCTATTAACCATCGAGAGCAGCGATGAACCCCTCCCATATGGTTATAAATCGCCGCGACTTCACAGGAGACATAAGCCCATTATTTAAACCGCGGACGTACCATACTTGACAAAGCAAAAGCGAGCCGAGACTCTTTCCTTTCAACACGAGACCAAGCCGGCCTTTGAAGGGAGTCCATAACCTCGACCAAGTCTGCGAAGACCCGGACCTCCCTCCTCAATAGGTCTACACACAACGTCCCAGGCAACCCAATGCATGCGTTTATCCCCATTATTACTCCACAAAAATGCTGCCATGGCGGCTTCAAGACGGGCCAACACTTTCTTTGGGACACGAATAGCCGTAATAGAGTACATAGGTATCTTTGCTTAACAACGATCGAAGTAGCGTAAGCTTGCCCCCGAATGAGAGCAGATGCGATTTCCAACCCTCAATTCTGCATAATACTTTAGATATCAAACCCTCGAAGTATTGTATCTTAATTCGCCCTTTGAATAGAGGAATACCCAGATAGATCATAGGGAAGTTCTTATGAGAGCAACCTGACCAATCTGCGATATGACGGATCCTTCTCCTTTGGCAGTGTTTTGAAACATAAAACCCACTTTTCTCTAAATTTATAAGTTGCCCAGAAGATTTTTCATAGTCGCGCAAAACTTTCCGCAGACCTGAATGGATCCTTTGCTAGCATTGCAAAAAAGTAGCATATCATATATGTAAATTTTCTTCTTTAAAAAAAAATCAAAAATAAAAAAAAACTGAAATTAGTTTTCCAATAAAAAAAATGCATCTCTTTTCAATAAAAATTTGGAAATTCGTTTTCCAAATTAAAAAAAAATGCCTTTCTTTTATAAAAAAACAGAAATTCATTTTTCAATTAATTTTTTTTGATCTCGTTTCAAAAACAAAGAGGGGAAATTCATTTTCAAATTTTAAAAAAAAAATTTCATCTCCTTTCAAAAAGAAAAAGGGAATTGGTTTTCCAATTCAAAAAAAGTTTTTTTTTTCAAAAACAAATAAGAAAATAATTCATTTTCAGTTCAAAAATAAATTCTTTCATTTTTTTAAGCAAGAATAAAGATTGCTTCAAAAAATTAGAAAAAGAAAATTTCTTCGACGAAGTTGAAATACGATGACTTGCGCCTCGAAATGAGGAACGTAGATAGCCTTCAGGTTCGGTTAAATGTTTCCAATTTCCTTTTGTGTATATACATTGGAATTTTTTGTATTGCTTTTCTTTGTTACCATTGACATTTTTGCATCAAACCAAAAATTAACACAGTACATTACATGCTTAGCTTAACACAGTACATTGCATGCCTACCTCTTAACTTTTCACAAATGCATCCCTAGTCGATTAAGTGTGTCATTCATTCTCGACTACAAACACATCTTCAGTGAGTCCTACTTCGAAATGTCAAGGTTTATCACTTCATAAAAATAAAAAATAAAAAGACCGATAGGGAGCCAATAAAGAAAATATAGCAAGGAAATGCCGAAAGCCAAACATGATCCGATGCAAGAAATTGAAAGAATTTCCCAACAGTAAGGAAAGACATTTGGAAGGTTGTCTTATTAACCTACTCCTTCACGTCTCAATAAATTAGGTCGGTCTGCACCCTTTCGATGAACCAGACGACACAAGGATTGCAAGCAACAATTCAAGACTGGGGGTTTCAAACCCCAAAGGTATCTCATTGCTGTCGTGATTATCCATTCTGTGTCTGCAACCCATCCTTATAGAGTATGCTTGCTAGTCCTTTAGGTTTCCACTCTCTCAAAAGTCCAACCAAGTCCTCAAATTGAGGTTTCCAAGGGTTTTTATATATATTCGAGTCAATAAATTTTTGCTTCTTTCTAGCTAGTTGAGTCTTTTTCCCGATCTTTGAGCACCGCTCATCTCCAAGTATTTTTGGATTTGTCAATCTTCTTAAGATGAATCGACTCATGTAAAAACATGATAAAACTACACGAGTTGATAATGAATCACTTGGAAGATATGGACCTGCAAACCATAAAACACATGAAGTTCTTCAAATAGGTAATTTATCTTGATGAAATGTCACCTTCGACCCATTGTGGCCGAGCTGTTAGTAGCACACTGGGGGCTTCCCACCATACACCAAAACCCCGTTCAAAACCTAAATATCTCCAGCCATTCCCATGATCCAGCTTCCCAAAAACCGTGGTTGTTTCACCCTTAAATATATCCATCAATGATGACTATCCCTTTTCCCAAAAGGAGAGCAAGGTTGAAAAACAACCTATGCAAAAAAAAAAAAAAAAAAAAGAGCAAGGTTGAAGAACAACCTATGCCAAAGAAAAGAGCAAGGTTGAAAAACAGCCTATGCCAAAAAAAAAAAAATGAGCAAGGTTGAAAAACAACCTAGGACCAAGAAAAAAACAAGGTTTAAAAACAGCCTATGCCAAAGAAAGAAAATGAGGAGGGAAATGATACTTATCTGGAATAGTCCTTCAAAGTCCCTCTAAATTAAAGCGTTTCTTGGAAAATCTCTCATCCCAAACACTACACCCCAAAAACCAATCCATCCCAAACACTACACCTCAACCCAGTGGCCACATACAACTATGTTTCAATCGGTTATAACATGATCTGAGTCAAAGACAAAGCTCCTTAATAAACCATATAAAACCATCAAAAGATAAACATTAAGTAGGGTCCATAACCTACCACTCTTGTGATACTTGGCGATAAAGTTTTTGACTCTCTTATTTGTTTATTAGAGTCACTCTCGTTTCTTCAAAACACATCATTTTATTCCCCTTCAATCAATTCTATCTGGGGCTGTCCCCATCAACTGCACAAAACATGTCATCAAATCTCCCTGGGGCTTCCCTGGCATTGTTACAAAATTCTTCAATCAAATCCTCTAGGGGCTTCCCATTTCTATTTGACAAGACATATCAATTGAGTCTCCCTGGGGGGCTGCCCCCATCCATCTTACAAAAATTACCGATCAAGTCTTCCTGGGGCTTCCCTATCAATTTCTCAACATAAATCCAATTACCATTCCCCAGCAATTTGACAAAACTCTTACACCAAGTCTTCCTTGTGATTTTCATCAAATTTCACAAAATTCTTTAATCAAGTCTTTTGAGCATATTCTCACAAAATCTTTCCCAATGAGTCATCCTAGGGCTTCTTCCACTGAACTCATGAATTTTATCAAAGTCTCATATCTTCTCTAGAGACAATGTCATGTCCATCTCACCCGAAGGAACCAAGGAGCTATGAAGTCGTGATTCTTCTCCAACGACAATAAGTAACTTATCTTCAGATACATGGGAAGACAGGCTCCCTATGTGGTAAAGAAAAAAAAAGTGAGGGTGGTCCTCCGAGGCATCGATTAGTATGATCCACGGATCTTATGATTGAATTCCTTTCTTGAATGATGCACTAGTCGATTGACTAAAAGTGACCCAAAACTTCACCTTCCTTCATCTCAAATGAGCATTGGTATTTATTATCTGGTCGCGCAGCCCCAATGTGGAGGCTAGACCTTTTAAATTGTTGTCCAGACCTACAACCCTAAGACAGGGTTCAATCTTTGCTTTTCCTTTGGTCACATAACCCCGATTTGGGGTTTGACCTTTCTTTATATCTCTAGTCATTCCCGCAAAAGGTGTAAACCTGTCATTTTGGGAATTATCCGCGCACATATCTCACCTAAGTTCTCTTATACCATGTATTTACAAACTGTCTTTACATTTCCATTTTACTTCATATCTTCACATTTCGTTTCAAATTACGTCTTTACTGCTTTATTTATATTATGCCTTCACAATTTTCTCAACATTCAACACCGTTTTTTTTTTCCAACGCTAGGCAAAACACATTAGAAGGTCCCTCCTGCTTTTCTTGTTCTGGGCAAAGTAGCATGTCACTTGATTCCTTTCGGGGATACGTTGGCACCCTATCCCGATTGGTTAGATCATAACAACATCACAACGTTATTGTGTGTTTCATGTTACATCACATATTTACATGTACACTGTCCTTACACTCATACACTGATTTTCAATGTACATTGCATTTAGATTTGCACTGCATTTTAAATCCCATTGTATACACTAATTTTTCAAAGATTACATCGCATTTTAATTTACACCGAATTTAAAATTACATTGCTTTTCAATTTACAATACACATGCTTTTAAGCATGCACTGTTTTTTAATCTGCAAGCACTTTCAATTCACGAGCGTTTTTCAAGTCATAAGCATTTTCAATTCACGTGCATTTCAAATTACACAGTCGTTGGATGTACATGCTTTACAATGAATATTGCATCATGTTTTTAAAATTTTAGACGTGCATGTCACGACCCGACCTGGATTTCAACACAAAATCCCAAGGTCGTGCCGCTGAAACTAACATAAGAAGAAGACAAGCACTTATTAAACAGTAATGCGAGTCGAACATTTGAGCTAACAAGCTCTAAACATGAACATAAAGCCATACTAAAATACGGGATTTCAAAAATCGAATTAGCGGAAGCAATAAAGAAATGAAGTCCCGAGCTATGAAGCTCGAAACCAAAGCCAAAGAAACCAAGAGAGACATTATCTCTCAAAGGGGGGAAACAAAACTCGCGTGTCGCAACATTGCAGCGAACAAACCATCGCACTCCAGCCGCGTTTAAACAGAGAATTAACCTGATATAACAATCATCCACGGCTAAAGCATACCGGGGTTAACCAACAGCAATAACAACTAGAATAAAGAAAAGCCCCAAAGCTACTGCGTGCCCGGGAGACAACTGAAATAAATATGGAAACCACGAACAAGGCACGACACAACACGTCGGCCCAAGAACGAACCAATACAAATACCCAAGTATCTACCCGACCGTAAAGTCTAGATAACTTTACATGTTCGATCTCACAAGAATAATAAAGTACAATATACATATGACGATGCTAAAAGAAACAGGACTCCACAAGCTGCTACTCAGGGAAGTCGGCTGCTACAAACACGAACCACACAATCTAATCTCGATCTATCGATCAGATGCGCTCTGCTACAGCCACGATCTACTCAACCTCAACGCGGCTACCAATTTACTACAACTAGAAAACAAAGTACGGAATGAGTCATAATGACCCAGTACGCTACAACAAGAGGTATGTAACATATAATTATGTAACATAAAAGAAATCATGGTGTCATTTTACAAATGACAGAAAAACCCGTGAAGAGGCGTCGTATCGTTTAGATACTCCACAAGATAGTCATTTCTTCTTACTTACTAAACCGTCCAAATGAACCAGGGTGTAATTCCCTGTTCAAACATAAATCAAATGAATTAGAAGGTAGTTTCTATAAAAACATCATATGCAAGTATATATATACAAATCAAGTTGTTCACAGAATCATTATGTATAAGTGTGCATATTTATATATATATATATATACACATCAAGTCTCTCAATAACATTAATACATACAAACATGGTTAATATGATCTCATATTCAACTAACACTTTGTTATCACATAAGTGCCCATAGGAAGCCACATAAGGGATATAGAAGATACCAAATCACTGTCGTCGTATTGCTCCTGCAATCACAACTGTTAAGCATATCGTGCCAGTAATACCCGTGATCGGGTATCAAAGTACCGAGCTCTCTTCTCGGGAAAATAGCACTAGCCAATGCGCTCAATTGGTTACGACAAAGGGGACTACTTCCCCACCGTAGATAGCAGTAGAGGGGTGTGTGAAAATCGAATCCGGTACGGCAATACATTGCAACCACGAATCCCATAATTCGTGAAGACAATGCATCGTCCCACCTTCAACATGAAAACTCAAGTAATGTCAGCTGGACTTATATGCAATGCACAAGTAGATGTTTACTTGCTAATTCTCAAGTAGATATAATGATCTAATAAACTCATACGATTATTCACATTGTTACAATAATCACAAAACCACAATAGGAGCTCATTTGAGTCTCTAAATCATAAGTGTCAAGTTGTTCACTCTATTCGATTCAAGTCCCAAAAGCTAATAATCTAGTCAAATGAAATACAATCATCATAGGATCTCACCACAATCCTTGTAAGGTTCAATTGTTCCTTAACTCGACTCCGTTGAGTCTTTACTACAGTTTCATCCAAATAGGTTATAAATGTTATATGCATTTCTAGCCCTTCTATATTCTTGTTTAAGGCATAGCTAGGTTCTCGTTCCATTTAGGAACCCTAGTTCACGTATCAATAAGTCAAGTAGAAGATGGAAGCCTAAGTTGATTAATATCAAATCAAGTCTTAGTTCAATTCAAGTTCATAATCCCACCTATTAGTGGAATCCAAATTTCATAGCAAGTTAACAACCCAATAGTAGAACATGCTTGAAGGCAAGAAACACTATATGCTCTATAAGTCATATTCATCAAGTATGGAGAATCAATCCTTAACAAGTTCAAATATTACAAATCACTCGGCGCAGCAATCTTTCTAATTGCATTAAAAATTCCTATCAACACAAAATGTACTGAATATTTCTTATTCGGAAAGTAGGCTCTTTAAAATATAACTTAGCCTTTTAAATCACTTCATTTGGACTTGTGTTCATCAATCTATGATCATATCAAGATCAAGCTAATAATCTGTTTTTCTATTATGATTATTATGCCCAGTCAATTTATAATTTCGACCATTATTTCCTCACAACTCCAAATATCATGAATTTTATATATTCAGAAACTAGACTATTGGAACTATAATTTAGCACTTTAAAGTACTCTATTTGGAACTGTATTCATCAAAATACAGTCACCTCAAGTTCATGTTAAAAATCAAGTTCTCTGTTGTGACTCATTCTGCTTAGTCAACTTGTAAATTCAGCCATGAATTTCTCACAACTCCAAATGAGTGGATTCTTTCTTAGTCATAAACTAGACTTTTTATACTATACTTTAGACTTTTAAATTACTCCATTAGGGCTTGTATTCATCAAAATACAGCCCCTCCAAGTTCATGTCAGAAATCTGATTTATTGATGTGGCCTGTACTGCATTTCCATCATACAAACTTCACCAAAAATTCCTCATTGATTCAAATGACACATATCTTACATTTCCAAAAACTAGACTCTTTTATCTAGCGTTTACCATTTTAAAACACTCCAATTGGATATGTATTCATCGCTTTATGATCACATAAAGATCATGTTAATAACCGGTTCCCTTGTTCAGACTCACTGTCGCAGCCATGGTTTATGATTCATTAAAAATACTTCCCGAACTCCAAAATTTATGAAACTTTACAGAGCATCACTTAACATACACATGACCAACATAAAATATTTTTAGGCAGTTTCATGTAGTAGATTAGTACCAGTAGTTTCCGGAAAACATCCCAAAATTATGACTGAATTTGTGATGTTTATTCCTAATTGGTGAAATCGTAAACTAGTCATCTCATTAAAGTTTCCAATTCCAACAAGTCCATGAACATTAGTTGTTCCAAGTCATGTTTAGAACACTTTTAATGTTATACACAAACCTAATTTATTAAGTGTAGAGGGCAGCCCCAAAATTATTCAGATTTTAACCCTAAAGTGAAAAATTGTTTAAAGTTAACAATTGCAATGAGTTCCTTCACAAGAATTACTCCTAAGCACAATTAGAACCACATTCATGCTTTACCCAAACCCAAATTAATAACTTAACAAATCAGCCCCATAATTTCCAGATTTATAACTTGTTGAAATGAAGATTTCTACTTCACAAGAAGTCTTCCTAAGCATGTATACTACAACTATTATGAAGGCAGTATGTCATTATATTGAACATACAAATTTTCAGGGATTAGAAGCATACCTTAAGCCTAGAAAAGGCTGAGAAAAAGGGAAACAAAGTAAGGATTAGTAGTCTCCTCGTCGATAGCTACGATTGGGTGGTCTCGAATCCAAAATCGGGTGGTCGGATCTTCGGGAAATCACAAACCAATCTCACCAAGAATCTCCCACACTCAAGCTCTCATTCATGGTGGCTGTAAATATCTGATTTTAGGAGGTGTAATGAGTGGAGTTCTACAGCCATGGTACACTAAGAGGTGAGAGAGTGAGTGGAAAACAAGTGTCAAGCCCTTATAGGTCAATTTTTAAGTGAGATTAAGTCTCTAATTGAGGACTTAGTGCTAAAATTTTCACTTAGGTTTAATCCACTCTAATTAAGGTCTAAGTTCAGGCTTAGTGAAATTCATTAAGGGTCTCCAAGTAAATTCAATAAACAAGGCAAAACTCAAATTGCTGGAAATACCGAGAATAACTGATTCAGTTAACTTTAAAAAATGCGCATGTACTGAAATAAAACTCCCAAAATTACGCAAGAGGTATGGTTAGAAAGATCTTGAAGTCTAATTTCTAACGCATCAAACGAATCTCAATTATGAGTTGTCTATAGAAAACTATGGTCAAATTACTACAGCCCTATCATGTCTGAGGCGAATACACAAGTCACACCGGAAATGAAACACGAGCATGTTCAAACTTAAACACGACCAAACCAAAATAATATCAAGTTAATCCCCAAGGTCCCCCTAGTCATCCAAGGTCAAACCTAGGATCAAAATAAAGACAACACGATAACTAAAATCGCGAATTGGGGAATCAAACTTACGACGACAACTACTATGAACGTCGTGGCCACATGTAAACTTGTAAACATGGTTATTATGAATGTAAATTCATCCAAACAAGTACATAAGGATTCGGGGTCTTACAGTGCATTTTTCAACAGTTTTGCAATGAACATTGCATTAAAATTCTCTATTTTTGCAATGAATATTGCAACACATCTTTAAAATTCTCTATTTTTGCAATGAATATTGCAACGCATCATCAAAATTCTCTATTTTCGCAATGAAGATTGCAATGCATTTTTAAAATTTTGCAGTTTCGCAATGGATATTACGACACGTTTTAAAATTCTCTATTTTTTGCAATGAATATTGCGATGCGTTTTAAAATTCTCTATTTTCACAATGGATATTGCGACGCATTTCAAATCCCGCGATTAATTCTTTATTCTTTTGTAATGGATATTGCAATACATTTTTAAAAAAAAATATGCATTTACTCTCTATTTTGCAATGAATATTGCATTTTAAGCTTGCATCTTTTCATTGTATTACCAAGTGTCTCCCGCCTTCGGCCCCTAGGCAAAAGTGCAATTTTTTTGTCTGGTACCTGCAAAGGACCACCGACACCAATCTTCATCAAAGCTTTCCAAAGTTGCAAAACAATGCATCACCAACGGCTTTGCAATCCAATCATCAACAACATTCTCTCAACAAGTATCATAGACACATATATCAAACACGTCGACGATGGCACAACAACATATATTACCAAAGATGGCACACATATGTCAAACACACCGACGATGGCACAACAACATATATTGCCGAAGATGGCACAAAAGCAAATCTTGCCGAAGATGGCACACATATATCAAACACGCCGACAATGGCACAACAACATATATTGTCGAAGATGACACAGCAGAAAATCTCGCCGAAGATGGAACACATATATCAAACATGCCAACGATGGTACAACAACATATATTGCCGAAGATGACACAATAGAAAATCTCGCCGAAGATGTCACACATATGTCAAACACGGCGAATATGGCACAACATCAAATCTCGCCGAAGATGGCACATATATATCAGAACACCACCCACAAAATTTCAGAAGATACAGCTACCGCGTATCCTTAAAATTACATAGACTTTCCTCCATCATGTTTACTAGGTTAAAACCCTAGGAACATAGACCCACAAACAAGCTACGATTGGTCTGATTCCTTTAACAAAGATACGTAGGCAGCCTATTCCGAAAGGTTCGACCATCACATAAAAGTTTCCATTATCGTGTTTACTAGGTTAAAATACTAGTAAGATAGACTTACACTATCGTGTTTACTAGGCCCATTCTTAGGAGCATAGACATTCCATCATCGTATTTACTAGGTCCACTCCTAGGAACATAGACGTTCCTTCATCATGTTTACTAGGTCCACTCCTAGGAACATAAACATTTCATCATCGTGTTTACTAGGTCCACTCTTAGAAACATATACATTTCATCATCTTATTTACTAGGTCCACTCCTAAGAACATAGACCGTAGATGAGCTACGATCAGTCTGATTCCTGAAAATGATACGTAGGCAGCCTATTACGGTAGGTCTGACCATTGCAAAATGATATCCGGGATCGACAGCACAAATCGACTTGCATCGCAAAATATTTTACAACTCAAACTTCTTTCTTGAGATGCATGTTCTGAAATCGGGAGTCTATATCTTATCAACGACGTTCGTCTACATGTGAATTCGTGTTCACTTGCAAACTCCGTCGTTGAGGGCTCTGTAGACACCCCCCGATTTCGTACCCCTACGCTACAATGTCCTAAAACTATAATAAAAATATAAATTATAAATCAAATGGACTAATGATATTACTTTCTGTTATGTTTCAGAAAACGGGACTTAACGGAACTTAACAGAGCTTAACGGAGAAAACAAAGCAGGAAGGACTAAACTGCAAAAGAGGAAGAAGGAAAAAAACAAAAGGGGTGCTGCTCCCCC
The DNA here is from genome assembly GCA_013146195.2 of Codonopsis lanceolata. Classification (NCBI taxonomy): domain Eukaryota; kingdom Viridiplantae; phylum Streptophyta; class Magnoliopsida; order Asterales; family Campanulaceae; genus Codonopsis; species Codonopsis lanceolata. Next base: position 11,532 of record JABEVN020000378.1, on the reverse strand, counting down.
ACCCTTGGAGTCGCACCAAAGGGTGGGGTACCGCTCCCCCTTTCTTCTTTTCCCATCCAACTGAAACGCTGCCATTTCTCTCGACTGCCTTGTGTGTCCTGCGCTGTCGCGCTATCCTGCCTCCACCTGGCGCCATGCAGTCCAATTTGTGCCTATAAATAAAGGCCTACAACCTCTTCATTCCACACGGCATACAACTCCTCAACGCACACTCACACACACGACTCTCATTTGCCCGTATAAGCCTCCTCGCCCCGCAATGAGCCATCCGAAGATCCAGTCTTTACCCCCGGCAAGCCGATAACACATACACACACACACATAAAAGACTTCCTTTCTTGGAACGAGAGGAGAAGCACACTTAAATTCTTCGAGCGCCTAGTGGGCTAAAGCCTAGGCGTATATACCGAGTCAGACATTCACGCTACAATAGGTAAATATTAATTTTATTGTCTTGTCCCGTTAATATAAATGTAGAATATTAATATTATGCATGTAATGTAAATAATAAATATAATGTAAATAAAGTGTGTGTGTGTGTATATATATATATGTGTTCATGTTAGTTATGTTAGTTATATATATATAGTTAATATTTAGGCACAAATGCACACATAGCTGTTACTATGCCCAATTGATATTAAAAGCAAAGTAATGTTATTTTCAATATCTATATACATATAAAATATACTCTTTCTAGACTAAATACGTTAAAATCATGTTAATTTATTTAACAAAACCCCAAAACAAGATCGAAAGGGCGAATTGGGTGCCTAACCCCTTCCTAACTTGTAACCTAGCCTCCGAACATAAACATTTTCTGGTAAAATTGGCTTTTTCTTTGTTTAACATTAAAATAGAGATGGCGACTCTGTACACACATATTTAGAGTCTACGACGAGACCGAGTGCATTCCACGCGCTCTAACGTTTTCCGAGTAACTCGCTTCTCACGCGAGGGGTGGCGAAATGGGGTTCTCACAACAGCAGAAAGGATTTGGCATAACAGAATTATCTAAGAAGGTTTAAGTAAATGTACAAGAATATATGTTTAGAACAACAACATTCTTAATCCTTCTTCACATACAAATACAAGGGATCATAAATAGATAACATTGTTGAAATAAAAAAGTTTAAATACAGGAAAGAGGAATCAAGGCCGAGTTTGGTAAATATATCTTATTAAAATTCAGTAAAGGTTTGCTCAAAGACAAACATGCCTAATACATCAACCTAGACTATCTATCCTAGTTATCTATCTTCTTACCCCTAGTCACCAACCCCTACTCAAGAATATCATAACAGAGTTTCATGAGCAAAGGTAGCAATGGGAGGAGTCCATGAGAGATAGATATGAGAAGACAATTTTAAGGGTTATTCAGATAAGAGATAAGGGTTATCTGAACGACAGAGTGCAAAGTACTTGATTTCCTATGATGACTTATAATTGCACAACCGACAACCCTTGCAATGAAATACAAGTTTGCTGGTATGAATGCAATGCAAACAAACAACTCTTCATCTTTCTTGGACATCCGAAAGATCTATCTTCAACGAATCTGAAGTGCTTGGCCTCTGGCCAAGAATATGATCTCTATAGCTCTGTAGAGACTGAGTTCGTTGAAGGAAGTTCAAGAACTAAAATGAAGAAAGGAGTTCTTCTTTGAGATCATGTTACGAGGAAGATTGCAATAGTGTAGAAGTAATAGACTTCTTTATTTGATATGGATATGTTTGTACATAATGAATATACGTACATTAGTGGTAAGAATAACTTACTTGGTATGCTTGCATAGTAGAAGTGATGCATTATGTTGCATGAGACATTTTCCATGATTATGAATATATGTGCATGAGATCGAATTTAAGGATGCTTTTGATGCACGAACACTTTGCATCCTTTACGACGGAAGCTTTTGAAGCTAATCAGTAAGTGCCCTGGATTGGTCATCAAGAGGTATTTGTCATTGGACTAGAATGGTAGAATGTAAGTTAAGAATGACTGAACCTACTACCAAATGGAATGGAATTCTTTGTTGATGCAAATATGTGTAATTTTGAATAATGATCTTGCGATGAATGTGATGATGCATGTTTTGGGGATGGTGATATGGAGTCGCTTGTCTTATGATTGTGTGTTGCTCTATAGGCAATCTTTATCTTGTTATTGTTGAGGTATTTGAAAGTGAAGTGCGTGTGATACTCTTGAAACAAATAGTTTCGATATGTGGATACTTAGAATAACATATGAATGTACTCTCGTGATATGAACTTGCTAGATCGATTTGTTAAAGGTGTTGTATACTCGAGTTTGGGTTGCTACCAGCCTGTACCAGGTAATATGAGTCAAACCTCGGGAGTTATGCCTTGCTGGTTGGTAGTCGTGACTCGAATTTTGAGTTTGCATTTAATTTGGTCTTAGAGTGTTACACTCAAGGCGTGAGAAACCGTGGGTGTATCTAGATGGGTTGAGAGGTCGGAGTGTGGACCTATAAGTTTGGGTGAGAATTCGAGGACGAATTAGGTGGAGTGAATGTAAGACCCTGAAACTTTGTATGTTTGACTTGCTTGCACGATATAATTCTTATTATGTGAGACTTCATGTGTTTGGGTAGATTAGACTATATCCAATACCCTAGAGTTGTTGAAGTTACAATGTGCAACTAGTCGTTGTTGGAAACTCAACTCAGTAGAGCGTTTACTTGCTTAGTTCTTGTTCACGACCTTTGGAAGATCCTAGGTCTTCGTATGCTCGAAATACACTTGCTTGGATACATTTGATATCCTTATAATCATGTTTGTCAAGTTTACATCTGTTGATGGCGTTCATAGTATAGTCGTCGTCGTAAGTTTGATTTCACAATTCACGTTTCGTAAACGTATCGCCTTTCATACTTTTGTTGAGCTTAGTTTTGGTTTAACTTTGGGTATGTGTTTGAGACCCTTCATTACACTTTCAACATTGTTTTAAAATGTATGTATGCATGTTCGTACGTTGTTTTGATCGTTTGTTCTGTGTAGTTTCGTTCTTCGTACAGTAGATACAGACGCCTGTTCGGTACGCGGCAAAATGTTTTGATCGAGATATCACCCAAGGAAGTTTTAGTTTAGTTTGGGGATTTTAAGGCTCTTAGTTTAGGTCCTTAGGGTCAGCCAGGAGAAGAGTTTGTGTCGTTTCTTCGAACGGAGTTCAAATGGGAAGCCTAGAAAAAGAACGCGACGCGATCGTGTCACTAATCATTGCGCGAGCAATGTAGCAGCGGGTAGATTCTAATTTTGCTAGAATTTTTCCCTTTTACCCTTAATGAAACTCTTCCCAAATGTCTCTAATAGACCCATATTGGTCCTTTCATGTTGGGTATTAGTATAGAAGAGTTTTTAAGTGGGTTTCTAATTAGGAAAGGAAAACCACACAAAATCCATAACATACCCACTTAACTCCTAACCCTTGTAAACCAAGTATAATCAGTTGAAACCCTTTCATTTAGGCTCTTATTCAGCCCTCCCTCAACCATTTTCAGCCCTAGACATGAACAAGAGATAGACTTGTATGTGTATTCTTGGTGAGATTACTATGTGTAATCGCACCCCCATTGTGTTCTTGGGGAGATTACTATGTATAATCTCACCCCCATTGATCCAACCATCCGATTTTCAAGTAAAAACCACCGTTTCTAAGCCCTCGACAAGTAGAATCTTCTCCCCCTATTTTTTTCTCGCTTTGTATGATGTTTGTAGGCCAAAAAAGGTAAGTTACTAAACCCCCTTCTTTCTCTCTCTAGCTTAAACCGATGCTAAGATGTTAGAGATTCGTTTTCCATGGTTTATTGTGTTATGACTTGTCTAAATTATGAGTTTAGTTGGGGGTTTTGACTTGTGAACATGTGGAATTAAATCTTGTTTGGTTCATTGTGTTTATTTGGGTATTTTGAATAAGTTGTTAGGTTTAGAAACCCAGATAGAAGTTTAATCCAGAATTTGCCTTTGACCTAGAATTTAAAAGGTTGTATTTTGGACTCTATGAAGTAAATTAGGTGTTTAATGGAGTATATTGAACCCTAGGATGAAATCCTACGTTGTTTGGAGGATGTTTGTTCACAATTGTGAAATCTCAAGATTATGACATTTTGGTTAATTATGAATTTGTGTTATATTTGATGATATAGTACTTCGATTTAGGTCCTAATGATTGTGTTAGTAAAGTCTAAAACCCTTATACAGAACTCTACAATGGTTAGAGTGCAAGATAATGAGTATACCGAAATATTGGGAATGCACTTTAGTGCACGTTAGTGTGCCGGCTTGTTATAGAATCTAAGACACGATTATTGTATGAAATAAAATGAATCGGGGAGTGTGAATAGATGACCGAATCGGGCGAGAATGTTATGGGTGTACTCTTAGAGACTCTGTGAATTGAGACTAATGGATTAGTCTCGGGTTATGAACATAATAGTAATAGTGTACGCTTGAGATGTTTGGGTTTATAATCATCGACATAAGAATATCGATTAAGTTATGATTTCATGGATTTGCCGGTTTATGTCAATAATGACCTAAGAGATAAAAAGTATAATTAATACTCAACGGAGTCGAATAAGGATCGATAATACATTCATGAATATAGGATCGGGATCCTACGATGTTTGAGACGTGTATGGACTTGGTTGTGTAGACACGAAAGAATTCCTTGTTAGTGTCCAATGTGACACCTAAACCATGTAGGTTTCTTCTATAACAATGTTATGGCGCTTAACTAACTTAGTAAGTCGTCTGACCGAGATACTTGGAGTTTTGTGAATTAGTGGTTTAGTTTAGTAACTCAAGAGAGTTAACTATGGGTGTGCATATTAAGGCATGAGGATATTAAGACCAATATATAGTCGTAAAATGAGATTAAGAGATTTGAACGATAGATGGACTACCATCCCATACGAATTAAGGTTGAGTGCACTTATGAGTACTCGCGTGTGTATGACTATGGATAGTCTTGTTTACGCTTCAAGTCTGACTTTAAGTGTAATGACTAGTACACGGTAGTTATGAACTTATGAGTGGCTATGTTTAAAGGCTAAGTATGTAGCCTAATGATATGAGTGGTTGTGGACTAACGTAGTAGTTTACACTTGCTTGCAAGTGGGGACCTTTTAGGACCTCAATATATGATTGTTGTGGACTAGATAGAGAGTCCTGGTATGGTTGTGTTGGAGGCTAAGTATATAGCCTAATATTATGAACGTATATTAGACTAACCTGGTAGTCTTTACCTGGTTGTGGGTCATGGATCTTGAAGGATCTCGATGTGTTATTATTGATAGACTAAATATGTAATCGAGCTTTATTTGGGAATACTTGCAAATATATGTATGTATGATTGTGCGATTCAAGACTAAATGAGTAGTTTTGAGATGCTAAGTGAATAAGTGATTACCTTCTATTATGTGTTTGGTAATGTGTTTTGGTAGGAATATTGACCTACTTGGGTTGTTAAGGTTACTGGAATTTGGAACCTTGTCGAGTTTTGTTATATGTCGAGTAAACAATTACTTGTTCATTTGCATTAAGCCCAGTTGGCATGTTTTGATTATGTGTTTGGGTCGATGATGGGACGGTGCATCGGCTTCATGAATGTTAAAGTTCGTGATCGCTATGGGTCGCCGTCTCGGAGACAGGTTTTGTACATACCCCTCATCTGTTGGCCGCAGTGGGGTTGTAGCTCTCCGCTGTTGGAGCAATACGCCTGACTTTAGAAGCTATGGAACTCGTGTGGGACTCAGGGACGTCGATACCACTAGATGGGTATCGAGGGCACTTGTTGGTTTTTCACGTATATTGTAGGAGCAACACGGCAGATGCGGATCAGAGGAGAGGAGCACTCCCTGATCCTTATGGTTTGTTGGCGAGCACTTATGTGATCATCACCGCGTTACTTGAGATGTGGTATTTCGGTATATCGACTTATGTACCTAATATTATACGGTACATGTACATGATAATCATCACGTTAATGAATACCATGATTATTTATAGCTTAAAATATCATTATCCTATATTGTTATTTGTAGTAACTTTTTTAAAAAAGAAACAAGGATGGCACCCTGCAAGATTTTATTGAGATAAAAAAGGAATACAAACTTGAGGGGGATAACCAGCCTTGCCATTATATATGGGAGGACAGAGGTGCCTGACCTCGAAAAGGAAAAAATAAGCAAACAAAAAGGCAAACCTAACGAAGCAACAAAAAACAAAAACAAACTGAAACAAAGGAAACAAATTAAGAAATCCTAATGTATGGCGTGTCAGATTTGTCCAAGACAACTAGACCACGAACACGGCTGGACAAGCAGCATAATAAGAGAAAGTGTAGTCACTTCCTTGTATCTATTTATTTGTAGTAACTTGCTGAGTGTTTATGACTTATTTAGTGTTTTATTTATTGAGTGTGCAGCTTTTTCTGTAGCACGCTTAGAGGCTGAGTAGATCGCAACAGTAGTTGTACGTGGATTTGTTCCATAGCTCGTGCAGAGGTCGGGTAGTTCATTGTGGTAGTAGCCATCTCTCCCAAGTTATAACTCGTGGAGCCTTGTTCTATTATTTTATTATTTTATCGTTCTGTTCATGTGACGACGATAGATGTAAATTTATATAAACTTTACTATCAGGTAGGCTATTTGGGTTTTTGTGTTGGTTGTATTACTTTCCAAAGTTGATATGTTATGTCGAACCATTGTACTTTATTCTAGTATTTATTCAGTTGTCTCCCGAGCACGTAGTAGCCTTGGGGGTTTTAGTATCATTCGTGTGTCCAACATGTTTTAGCCGTCGACTTCTTGTTGTAGACTCTTAGTGTAGTGTTGGGTTCCACTTGTAGTGTCACCGATGACTTGGTTATGTTTATGTTCCAGTTTTGTGTAGCACGTGGTTTATTGTACGTGCGCAATGCTGTGTCACGTGGTTTGAATTTTTAGATCGAGAGATTTACCATCTCTTGGTTGTGTTTACGCTGGGAGCTTGATAGCTCGGGCTCAATCATATTATTCGCTTCCTGAAGTTTTATTGTTGTTGTTTTGTATCATCATTATTGCTTTACTTTCTTATTAGAGCTTGTTAAGCTTGGTTGTTTGATGGGCGCCATTGTGCTTAGTAGATGCATGTCCATTGTTTTGTTGGTTAAGCGACACGACCTTGGGATTCCGTACTGTAATTCGGGTAGTTATAGTACTTCTTACTTTGTACGAGGAGAACTCATTATTTGGCTCGTTATCGGAATCAATGGTGGTCATGCTAGAGCTAGTACACCTCGATCATGTTCAATTCAACACCACAATCCCCAAATTTATTACGGAAATGAAGTACTTGAATCTTAAACTACAACATTGAATAAATTTACATATAGAGAGAGGGTTGTGGGTATTGAAGATGGGGACGGAATGGGGGAGCTTAGCCATTCGAGGGGGATGGTCGGATGGAGGTTTGGGGTTTAGGGTGAAGATCAATGAGTAAAAAAAGGATTTTCACTTTTTTATTTCAAAAATGACATATTTGACCTTGCGATAACTCACTGAGTGCGTGTATGCCCACTTTACTACTTTACCGTTACTTTTTCATGCAACTTTAATTATGACCACATTAACAATGCTTTAAAGGAAACTAAATATTATTTAATAGAGTCAATTATTTTTCTTAATCTACGTCGCCAATCAAACATGACGATTATTTAAGAACGAAGGGAATAATGAAAATATACTGTAATAAGTACTCCTAATTTTCTAAATAATTGTTATATTTGACTCGATGCACAGATTAAAAACATTAATTAACTCTATTTTTAATATCGGTATGTAATGTACTCCCTCCATTGCTAAATTATTGTCATGTTTGAATTTTTTTTTGAGTCAACCTGGCTATTTTTTATATAAAAAATTAATCTATACATTTTTTCTATTTTTAAAAAAATTATAAAACATGTAATTCGTAGAACTTTTATGTAAGGATAAAATTGTAAAATTATTAAAAAGGAAAATTTAGAAACCGAACATTTTTTTGGAACAGATGAAAAAGAAAACCAATAGAATTATTTAAAAAAAGGAGTACATAAGCTTTACCATTATGTTAAAAATGAATGAGGAAAGGGGTAATATTGTAAGGCGAAATTGTTACCATCCATAATGATGAAACATAATAATGATTATAGAAGTTTCATAAACTAATAAGAAGTGAGAAAAGAACAAAAAGTGGGTTAATAGAAAAACAAAAGTAGATCTAGAAGGATTATGGGAAGAATGTCATTTGGTGTTTAGCACATGAGAGTACATATCTAAAGTAGAAGTACATGTTGGGTATTTAAATCCAGCATATATAAATAAATATATATATATATATATATATATATATATATATATATAAATATATATATATATATATAAATATATATATATATATATATATATATATATATATATATATATATATATCTATTATATAAAACAGATCGGACAGTTATCAAAAGCTAATTACCGGCCAGGATCTGTTTTGACAAAGCTATTCACCGGCCAGGATTAAATCTTTTGAAAAAGCTATTTACCGGTCAGGATTTGTTTTTACGAAACACATTCAACGAACAGGATTTAATCTCATCTTTAACAGTTTTTATCTCACCGTTTTTATCTCCACGATCCTCCCTACTTTTCTCTTCCAAGTTCAAAGCTCTTTCCCTCATTCATAAACTGATAAACCCATCATTTATCTCTACCCCCACTTCTTCCTCTCTGTATGTGATAAAGATGAAGCATCCGTTTTGCTGTTCGGCAGATGAGGCGGAGGCGTCCACCATGCTAATAAGCTCGTCGGCAAACACCCGGTTTCACTCTCCTCTCTCCTACCCCTAATCAAGAATTTTAGCCCTTATTAAAAATTGTTCCATTGTTTTTTTTCAGGAGAAAAGGGGCTTGGTGTTTTGTCGTTCGAGTTGTCAAACGACTGAACGAGTCATCGGAATCGTTATCGAACTCATAGCCAGCATCATCATCATCGTCGTTGTTAGAATCCATGCCAGTATCGTTGCTGTAGTAGTCTTCATCCAAAGAATCAACGTCGTTGGCATCGTGCAAAGAAGTCTGGTGCTGTAATCGGTGCTGTAATCAAAGATGATTTTAAGGTTTTTGGCTTAATTTATTTTCCACCTTATACGCAAAGAAGTCTGGTGCTGTAATCAAAGATTACTGTTTGGCTTTTGTTTTTAAGGCTTTTGTTAATTTACCGCCGACCCCACTAACTTACTTTAATGGAGCACAATCACCGCCATTTTCATTTGAGTTGTTGTAGTTGTTGTTTTTGGTTGGTTTGGGTTTAAGTTAATATACAATGTCTAAATTTAGAAAATTTAAGTGTGTTTTAGAAAAATAAAAGTAAATCTTAATTTAGTTTTTTAAAATAAAAAATAAAAAAAATAAAAAATTACCAAACGAACAAACCATTATGTCATTCTTATCAAGTTGATGGCCATTGCATTAGTTGTTCCGTTCTTGGACCTACCTCATATATATGACCACTAATTCGAAAATTCTTTCGATTATTTTTTTTGTTAAGACCACTTTAAAAGAAAAAACTCTTTATATTTTAATATTTCTTTTTTTATATATATTCTTATCATAACTAATGCTACTTTTTTTTATAATTAATTAATTATAAGACGTACAAGTAGATGGCCACTGCATTAGCTGTTCCGCTCTTGGACCTACCTCATATGTATGACCACTAATTCGAAAATTCTTCAGATTTTTTTTTGTTTTGTTAAGACCACTCTAAAAGAATAAGTAATTTTTTATGTTGTTAAAACCACTCTAAAAGATTTTTTTTTATTTTAATTTTTTATAAATGGAATAAGTAATATTATGTATGAACACTAATTCAAAAATGAACACTAATTCGAAAATTCTTTCGATTTTTTATTTTGTTAAGACCACTCTAAAAGAAAAACTTTTTTTATTTTAATTTTTTATAAATGAAATAAGTAATAATATGTATGAACACTAATTCGAAAATTCTTTCGATTTTTAATTTTGTTAAAACCACTCTAAAAGAAAAAACTGTTTTTATTACTGTTTTTATTTTAATTTTAAATATATATATATATATATATATATATATATTAAATTATTTATTATATTGATTTATTTGAATACTAGCACTTTTCCATCTGACATCGTCTCATAGTGGCCCGGCGGATGCCATAGGCACGATAAATCTAGTATATATATATATATATATATATATATATATTCTCACCATCCCGATAGTGTATTAGACAAATGTAAGCATTTCGATTCGAATTAAAATATTCTATGGTGCGATTCTACCATATATGTGTTTTTCATTCATCGAAAATCGATTTTACGGTATAGACGCTTATGACTTCCCCCTTTATATCATGCGGTAATGATTCCTCTGGCATTACGACCTTTACCACAAAGATGTTGTCCATAGATCAAATTATTTAGTAGATTGGATTTCACTTATTTGTCTAATTTTATTCTTGTGCTCTGGGTGAAAGTTTTGTATAATGTATCGCCATGCTATTAAGTATTTTGATTTAAGTTCTTTTCTTTCTAAGAGGTGGAATAGAATAACCGGTTGAGCGTAATGATAAATACGTTGTCTTTGGGTAATACGTCCCATAATAGGTCTCATTCTTAGTCTTTCCCGAAGTCGATGACTATTCATAGCTATTACCTTGACACGAAAGTTCAACTATATATATATACTTTTGCTAGATCATCATTAACACATTACAAATTAAGTCCTAACACCAAATCAGTCACAAACTTTAAAACCGAAGTTTTCACAAGTGTTTATTAAAGAAATTGAAATGTCATTCAAAAATGGGGCCGATAAATTAAGAATAATTATTGTCTAAATTTTAAGAATACCTTCAATAATTTAAAAGACCTTTTGTAAAAATCATAGCACGTTTAGTACACCGTTTTCAAAGTAATGTTTTTAATTTTGAAACACAGTCTTTTTGAAAAAAGAGGTCTAAATTATTGTAGTGAAAACAAATATTTCGTTTAGATAACGCAACTTATTCAAAACATTGCATTGAAAAAACCAAGGTTCTAAAAATCGTTAGGCGGTAAGCTGGGAGGCAGAGAACTAGCGCTAGGCTCTATAGGCCTAGGCGGGGTAGAATAAGGCATAATTTCATTTTTTAATATATTTTTTTATTATAACCTAATTATTAAACATAATTTTTTTAATTATACTAATACTAAATATCACCTAATAATTTAAAAGTAATAATTACATTATTGTGTTAAATTTTAAAGGTAAAACTAGATATTTAATATCATATACGGTTCAAAATATTACAAAAATAGTCAACAGTTCAATTATCCATATGTCCGTTGATAATTACACATTTACAAAAATAATTTAATAATTTTAAATTGATATTTATTATTATTATTATTTTAAAAACTCAAAATGACATTATTTAGGGCCAAAATTTTTTAAAAACTAAAAAATAGGAAAAATC